>PVKP010001718.1:0-138746 GCA_004027715.1 Plecturocebus donacophilus
TCCCTCTCTCTCCCTCTCTCTCCCTCTCTCTCCCTCTTTTCTTCTTTCTCAAAGTCTTGCTCTGTTGCCCAGACTGGAGTGCTGTGGTGTAATCAATCTCAGCTCACTGAAAACTCTGCCTTCTAGGTTCAAGTAGTTTTCCTGCCTCAGCCTGCTGAGTAGCTGGGACTATAGATGCCTGCCACCATGCCTGGCTAATTTTTGTGTTTTTAGTAGAGACAGGGTTTTGTTGGCTAGGCTGGTCTTGAACTCCTGACCTCAAGTGATCCACCCACCTCGGCATCCCAAAGTACTGGGATTACAGGTGTGAGCCACTGCACCTGGCTGTTTTTTTTCATAGTCCCTAAATTCTGACCTTTGAGGTTACATAAAATAAGTGAAGAATCTGTTTTTTCATCTAATAAATTTAAAAATACTTGGTGGTTAAAAATCATGACCGAAAGTGGATTTTTTCAGAATTAAATTATTCTGATTACTTCAGTCTTCTTATTGCTTCTAGATACAGAATTGCAGTTTAATACAGTATCACATTATAGGAATGAGCCTTTATGCTTGTTTTATTAGTTGCTCTTATTTTTAACTGAAAGCTCAGTCTCCATCACAGCTTTCTTAATTTGAAAACATCAATTTTATTTGTTAAATAAAATTTAGACAAATATTTTATAAAACTGAAGTTTGGCTTTTAGAATTCTCATTGTTTATGTGTATGCTACAATTCCAAGTGAGTTCTGGAAAACTTACAACTTTACAAGTTTAGAATCCGAATACAGTTGTGCCTCTTTATTTATAAAAATGCCCCAGTTTGAATGTTTTACTGGAAGGTCCCAACTAAGAAGGTACTAGGTGATATGAAAACAGTACAATAATAATGACTTATAATAAAAAGGCCAATAAACATGGTAGGTTTTTATACTTACTGCAGAGATCAAAGGAGATATAGAGCTGAAATTTGTTTTAACTTCATCCAGCTTTTTTTTCATTTTGGCTTTTTGTGGGTTTCTCAATCACTTCACTTGTCTCCTGTAGGAGGCTTTTATTTGCTGATAAGGGCTGTTAACCAGTTTCAAAGTTGGATAAATAAAGTTGCCATTACACACAGGGCTATAGGTTATACTGGGCTAAATTGGTCCTGTCTTTAGTTAGCAAAACCAGTGGAGGAAGAACAAAGCCAAGACAGTAAAGGGAAACATCCCAGGGGACAATTCCTTCAGAAGGGTAGAACAGCAGACTAAGTGGGGATGGGAGTGCTTTTGTAACAAATGAAAGACTTGACTTTCCTGCATCATTTCCTGATTCCAGATGAAAGCCTAATTAAAACTTTATGTATGCTCAACTCTGTGTATGCAGGACCAGTTTGTTTCCCATGATCAAAAATTCTAAACGTTTGTGCTTCAAAGTCAAAGCCAAAATGATACCCCACTGTTCCTTTCTTTTTCTCTTCTTACATACAAGAGAGAAGCATGTTTTCTTATTTCCTGTTCTCTCGTCAGTATTTCTACAGGATAATCAACAGACTATCCATTCCCTTCAAGATCATGAGTAGATTTTCCACAGTCCAGTCAGTCTTAAGCACCTTGTGAGCCCCCAGGAGGAACTTGACCCACTTAGTCCAGTTTCTTTACAACCTTGTGTCATCAAAGATTTAAATCTCACCTTTAATAAACCTTACTGCATGGCTAGTACATGAAAAGGTAGACGAGACGAGAGACTCTATCAGGCATCACAGGATTTAATGAAAGACAGTTTTCTGTACAAATCACCTAAACATGTGTCTGATAATAATACTTATTAATAATCTCTGAATCTTCACTTTTAATTTTTACTTCAAATTTGTCTTCTTTTCATCCACCCATAAAACCTATCCTTTTTCTTTTTTTAAAATCATAATTCTTTTTTCTTTTATCAAACTATATTTTAGACATGAAGGCAGTATTTTTTTCATTTTCTTTTCCGTCCTATAGGCAATAATGTCTCTAATTTTAAAATTTAAAAAATATCTTTTCCTTTTAATAATTTTATTTTCCCATCATTTCAAACACGTTTTCTGTTTTGTTTATAACTTCCTCAAGTCATGTGCTGAATATTATCTTCTTTAAAATGTGTAAGTGAACAAAATATAATATTGCATTTGTATCTCAGTGGAAGTAACTTAAAAATAACATAGGAATAGTTAATTAAATTAAGAAAATCACCAAAACAAAATGAAAGCATTCAGTCCTGCCATGGTGGTGGTTCACATCTGTAATCCCAGCACTTTGGGAGGTGAAGGTGAGTAGATCACTTCAGCACAGGAGTTCGAGACTAGCCGGGGCAACATGGTAAAACCCGGTCTTTAAAAAAAAAAAAAAAATTAGCCAGGCATGGTGTTGTATACCTGTAGTCCCAGCTACTCAGGAGGCTGAGGTGGGAGGATTGTCTGGACATGGAAGGTCGAGGCTGCAGACAGCCGTGATTGTACTGCTGTACTCCAGCACTTTAGCCAGGGTGATAGAGTGAAAAACCAGCATTCACACACACACACACACACACACACACACACACACAAAAGGGCTAGAGTGAAGAAAAAAGGAAGAAGAACAAGGCATGAATTTTGTTTCTATTTATGTGTTTGTTGTCAAGGCTTATTACAGTCCTAAAGGATTAAAATTCAAAAGCATTTGGGAACACTGCCTCACTGCATAAAAGGTAAAACCAGTAAAATTTATACAGATAGCACTGGTGAAATGCTGACATATTTGAAGGCAAAACTTTGTACTTTTTAATTTTATTTGGAGATGGAGTCTTGCTCTGTTGCCCAGGATGGAGTGCAATGGTGCAATCTCAACTTACTGCAATCTTTGCCTCCTGTATTCAGGCAATTCTTGTGCTGGGATTACAGGCGTGCACCACCACACCAGCTAATTTTTGTATTTTTCCAGAAATGCAATTTCACCGTGTTGTACAGGCTGGTCTCGAACTCCTGACCTCAAATCATTCACTCACCTTGACCTCCCAAAGTGCTAGAATTACAGATGTGAGCTACCACACCTGGCCCAACTTAGTACTTTAAAGTAGTCTGGTAATGAAAACTTTTTTTAACTCCTAAGAGGGACATCTTTAGTATTTCTGTAGTAATAGTAGGATGTTATTTTCTACAGTGTTTGACATTTGTACAGATGATACAAAGGCGTTGGTGAATAAAACTGCTGATGCTTTAGAACAAATTAAAGAAATGACACTAACCTCTATTAGTGATCATTAAATTTACGCATGCACAATTATGTACCTGTATATATCTCTGTGTGTGTATATATAATTGATGTTCATTATTTCCAGTAGTTATATTCTGTAAAGTCTCCACAGACCCTGAATTAGAGAATACCAAACCACTGCTCCCAGGAGAAAATACAGGATTGGATTTTTGTAAACCTCTGGTCACAATATTTTATCAACCAGTTAACATACGACTTGTTTTATGTGTGTTTCTGTTTGAAGGCACTTTATTTAATACATATTGTTGATTCATTAATATTGAACTATATAGATCTTTCACTTCATTGGTTAAATTGATTCCTAGATAGTTTATATTCTTTGTAGCTATTGTAAATGGGGTTGTATCCTTGATTTCATTTATCAGTTTTTTTTTTTTTTGTAGATTCCTTAGGTTTTTCTAAATATAAGGCCATGTCATCTGCAAAAAAGCTTATTTGATTTCTTCCTTTCTAATTTGAATGTCCTTTATTTCCTTCCTTTCCCTAACTGTACTATGTTGAATAAAAAGTGGTGAAAGTAGGTATCCTTGTCTTGTTTCAAATCTTAGAGGAAAGGCTTTCATTTTTTCCCCATTCAGTATGATGTTGGCTGTGGGTTTGTCAAAATGTATTTTATTGTTTTTAGACATGTTCCTTCTATACCTAGATATTTTTTGTCATAAAGGGATGCTATATTTTATCAAAGGCGATTTCAGCATCATTAAATTAGTCCTGTGGCTTTTGTTCTTGATTTTGTTAATGAAAGATATCACACTCATTAATTTTTATATGTTGAACCATCCTTGCATTCCTGGAATAAATCCCTTGTGATTATGATAAGTAACCTTTTTAATGTGTTGTTAAATTCACTTTACCTATATTTTGTTGAGGATTTTGGCAAATATGCTCATCAGTGATATTTGCCAGTAGTTTTTACTGTTGTCTCCTAGTTTGGTTTGGTGCCAGGGTAATGCTGACATCAAGAAAAAGTTTGAAAATATTCCCTCCTCTTTAATTTTTTTTTTTTTGAAGAGTTTTAGTAGAATTGGTGTTGGTTCATCTTTAAATGTTTGGTTGAATTCACTAGTAAAGCCATTCAGTCAGGGACTTTTGTTTAATGAGAAATGTTTTATTATAGCTTTAATCTTATTATTTATTGTTGATTTGTTGATGCTTTCTATTTCTTCATGGTTTAATCTTGGGTAGATCATATGTGCCTGGCAATGTATCCATTTGTTCTAGGTTTTCCAGTTTGCTGGCATATAGTTGTTTATAATAGTCTCTAGTTTCTGTGGTTTCAATTATTATCTCTCCTTTTTTTGTTTCTGATTTTATTTATTTTGGTCTTCTCTCATTTTTCTTAATCTAGTTGAAGTTGTGTCAATTTTTATCTTTTCAGAAAACCAACTTTTCATTTTAAAGTTGATCATCTGTATTTTTGGTCTTGATTTCATGTATTTCTGCTCTAATCTTTATTATTTCTGTCTAATTTTGGGTTTGGTTTGTTCTTGTTTTCTAGTTTCTACAGTCACATTGTTAGGTTGTTTATTTTAAAAGTCTGCCTACTTTTTTGTGGTAGGTGATTATTGCTATAATCTCTCCTTTTAGCACCATTTTTACTCTATCTATAGATTTTGATATGTTGTATTTCCATTTTCATTTATTTTAAGAATTTTAATATTTCTTTCTTAACCATTAATTGACCCATTGGGTGTTTAGAAGCATATTTTAAATTTCAATGTTTGCGTAGTTTCCAAGATTCCTCTTGTTGTATTTTTTTATTTTATTCCATTGTGGTCAGAAAAGATAGTTAAAAATAATTTCTACTTTTTTGAATTTTTTAATTCTTGTTTTGTGGCCTAAGATACGGTCTATTCTAGTGAATGTTCCATGTGCTGATGAAAATAATGTGTATTTTGTAGCTGTTGGGTGATAGTCTGTAAATGTCAGTTAGACCTGTTTGGTCTAGGGTGTAGTTCAAGTTCAATGTTTCTTTGTTGATTTTCTGTCTAAATAATCTGTCAATTACTGGGAGTGGGGCATTAAAATTTCTTACTACCATTGTATTGCAGTCTATGTCTCCCTTTAGATCCATTAATGTTTTCTTTATGTACTTGAAAGCTCTGATGTTGGGTGCATAAATATTTATAATTGTTTTATCTTCTTGCTGAATTGACCTCTTTATCATTATATAGTGACCTTCTGTGGTCTCTTTACAGTCTTTGACTTGTCATCCATTCTGTGTAAGTGTAGTTACTCCTGTTCTTTTTTGGTTTTTGCATGCATGGAATACCTTTTTCTATCCTTCACTTTCAATCTATACACATATAGTCTTTATAGTTGAGGTGAGTTTCTTGTAGGCAGCATGTAGTTGGGTTTGTTTCATTATCCAGTCAGCTACTCCATGTCTTTTAATTGGAGAATTGAGTTCACTTACATTCGGTGTTATTAAGTTAATGACTTACTACAAGCAACCATTCTGTTGTTAGTTTTCTGGTTGTTTTGTAATGCCTTTCTTCCTTTCTTACTTTCTTTGTAGTTAAGTGATTTTCTCTGGTAGTATGTTTTAATTTATTACTGTTTATTTTTAGTGTATTTTTCATAGTTCTTTTGCATGGTGGACACCATGAGGCTTACAAAAAACATCTTTATAGATGTAACAAGTTGTTGTTACAGATGAAAACTTTTGGACCACAAAAAAAGAATAGAAACAAACAAACTTTAACTTTATCCTCCCATCACATTTTGACTTTCTGTGATCTCAATTAACATATTTTTATATTGTCTAACTCATGACAATTACTGTAGCTGTTCGTTTTTGATCTGTCCCTTAGGCATTATACTAGAGTTATAAGTGGGTTTTGCACCACATTTACAAGTATTAGAGTATTCTGGATTTGTCTGTGTACATATATAAGAGCTGCAATTCATCTGGCAACAAATTTCTCAGAAGAAACCACAAAGGCCAGAAGAGAGTAGGAAGACATTAATTTTAACACTGGGTTTCATAACTCAAATGTTTTCTTTTTACCTGTTAGTGGTGGTGGCAGTGATTGTTTTTCTTCCTTACTGAAGAATTCCTGGCCTTGCACAGTGGCTCACATCTGTAATCCCAGCTCTTTGGGAGGCTGAGGAGGGCAGATCACTTGAGGTCAAGAGTTTGAGACTAGCCTGGCCACCATGGTGAAAACCCATCTCTACTAAAATACAAAAACTACGTGGATATGATGATGCATGTCTGTAATTCCAGCTACTTGGGAGGCTGAGGTAGGAGAATTACTGGAACCTGGGAGGTGGAGGTTGTAGTGAGCCGAGATCATGCTATTCCACTCCAGCCTGGGCAACAGAGCGAGACTCTGTCTCAAAAAAAAAAAAAAAAAAATTAAAAAAAAGAATTCCCTTTAGCTTTTTTTATAAGATGAGTTTGTTGGTGAATTTTCTCTGCTTTTGTCTGAGAAAGACTTCATCCCTCCTGTTTGAATGATAGATTCGCTGGATACAATAGTCTTTCATTGCAGTTACTTTCTTTCAGCACTTTGAAAATGTCATCCTACTCCCTTTTTTCCCATGTGGTTTCTGTTGAGAAGATCGTTGCCAGATGAATTGGAGCTTCTTTATATGTCATTTGTTGCTTTTCTCTTGTTGCTTTTAGGAGCCTCTCTTGGTCCCTGACTTTGAGAATTTGATGATTATATCCTTTAAGATACTCTTATTTGGGTTGAATCTGTTTCATGTTCTCTGACGTTCCTGTACTTGGATATTTTTCTTTCTCATATTTTGGAAAGTTTTCTGTTATTATTTCTTTGAATAAATTTTCTACCCCTTGTTTTGGCTCAGTTTCCTCTTGGACATTCATAATTCTTGATTATTGTCTTTTTAGGCAATTTTTTCTATACTTTTGTTCCTTTCATTCTTTTTTCCTTTTTCTCTTGACTCTATTTTTTTTTTCTTTTCTTTTTTTTTTTTTTTTTTTTTTTTTTTTTTTTTTTTTTTTTTTTTTTTTTTTTTTTTTTTTTTTTTTTTTTTTTTTTTTTTTTTTTTTTTTTTTTTTTTTTTTTTTTTTTTTTTTTTTCTTTTTTTCCTTTTTTTGGTGGAGACAGAATCTTGCTCTGTCACCCAAGCTGGAGTGCAATGGTACAGTCTCAGCTCATCAGAACCTCTGCCTTGGAGGTTCAAGAGATTCTCATGTTTCAGCCTCCTGAGTAGCTAGGACTACAGGCAAGCAGCACCACACCTGGCTAATTTTTTGTATTTTTAGTAGAGATTGGGTTTTGCCGTGTTGTCCAGGCTGGTCTCGAACTCAGGCAATCAATCCACCTCAGCCTCCCAAAGCTGACACTGTATTTTCTTTTTTTTTTTTTTTTTTGAGACAGGTTCTCACTGTTACCCAACCTGGAGTACAGTGGTGTGATCTCAGCTCACTGCAACCTCTTCCTCCCAGGCTCAAGTGATCTCCCCAGCTCAGCCTCCTGAGTGGCCGGGACTACAGGTACCAGCCACAAATATATAATTTGTATGTGTGTGTGTGTGTGTGTGTGTGTGTATGTGTGTAGAGATCGGGTTTTGCCATGTGGCCCAGGCTGGTCTCAAACTCTTGGACTCCAGTGATCCACCAGCCTCAGCCTCCCAAAGTCTTGAGATTACAGGCATGAGCCACTATGCCTGGCCCTGACTCTGTATTTTCAAATAACTTGTCCTTGAGTTCACTGATTCTTTGCTCTACTTGGTCCATTCTGCTATTAAGAGCTTCTAGTGAATTGTTCAGCTCAGCAAATGTATTTTTCAGTTACACAGTTTCTATCTGATTTTTCTTTAAATTTAAATCTTTTTGTTAAGTTTCTCTGATAAATTTCTAAGTTGTTTTTATGTGTTATCTTGGAGATCACTGAGTTTCCTTTAAATTGTCATTTTGAGTTCTTGGTCATAGGTCCCATATCACCATCCTATTAGGGTCAGTCACAGGTTCCTTGCTTTGTTCTTTTAGCGAGGTCATGGTTCTCTATTTGTTGTTGTTTATTATGAATACACATCTATGTTTTTGCATTAAATGATTATTCCACTCTTCTCTGTCGGGCTTATTTTGGTTATTATTGGATGTGTTTGCTTAGAATTTCTTTGAATTTACCTGCTGAATTTCTTTCTTTCCCCCACTGGTTTCTGCTTTCTTTTTAACACTAGACTGTGCCTTGAGCCTAGGTTTGCCTTGGCTCTAGTTAATGATCAGAGCACTGCCCATCCCAAATAAGAGAGGTGCCAAAAGGAATATCCCAGTGGTGTGGGAATGCTGGCTCGGGGCTCATGCCCAGGAGACCTGTGGAGTATTCCTTCTACAATGTACTGCTGCCGAATAGCTACTCTGATCTGGAGTCTCTTTTCATTGAATTTCACATGGAGTTTCTAGGGCTGGGTGTAATAGTCCCATTTCCGTCCTATATCTGTGGCTGTCCTCAGATATATTTTTCTTTCAGGCATTCAAGATGCTTCCCGTGGGTTGAAGCAGGGATAGGTCTCCTGTCAGGAAACTTAAGGTGGTGGGGGAAGCTGGTTGTCCACCTCGATCTCACATTTTTTACTGTAGAAACTATGAGTCGGGGGATATTTTTTGTGCATTTTGTTGTAGACTGATTGGAGTGTGGAATGTTGAGGATATAGAAGTCTATTTCTCAGACCATCTTCTTGGGTTTTTTTCATCACCTCTTTGTGGCCCTAGGAGCTGTCTCATCTTCTTATTTGAGTTTCTGAATGTTATCAGTGATATTTTGTGAGAATGTTTTAGTTTCCCTCTTAGGCTTGTCCTCCCTGTTTTACTGCAAGAATCTTGGGTTTAGTTAGGCGTCCTGTATAGGTTTTTTGCATATTGTAGCCTGATGAACATATGTTATGCTTGGCATGAGATATACTGATCACAGCATCAATAGTGATGTGAAAATACAATAAAAGTTCAACCCTGCCCTGTGCCCAATATAGAAACTCTGCCATGGAAATCTGAACTTACATGTAGGACTATGTACTCTAGAGTTTTACTGTTGGACTTCACAATGCAATTGAGTTATTTCTACCTGCTCTCATATATGCAACTTTTCTCCATAATTTATTGAGCAAATTGAGGTAATCTTACAAGGAAGAAACATGTTATTGTTTATTGAGAGCTTATATTATACCAGGCTGTTTTAAGTGCTTGCTTATATATGGGGTGTGTAATATTTTTCTGCAAAGAGCCAGGTAGTCAGTATTTTAGAATTTGCATGACATACATTCTTTGCTGTAACTACTTAACTCTAATTGTAACTGTAAGGAAAGCAGCCATAAACAATATTTAAACAAATGATGTAATTGTGTTCCAATAAAACTTTATTCAAAAAAAACAGCAGGCTACTCAGACTGTGGGCTGTAGTTCTCCAATACCTGGGATGTACTCTCTTATTTAATTTTCACAACAACCTAACAAGGTAAATATTATTATTCCCATTGTACAAATTTGAATACAGGGGCACAGAGCCGCTAAGAAATTTAACATCACGTGATTAAAGTAGTAGAAATAGAATTTGAACTCAAGCAGTCTACCTGAAGAGTCCGTGCTCTCAACAGTATATCATACTACTGTCTCTTGAGTGGAAAAGTAGCAAAAATGGTATAATTTCTTTCTTTCTTTTGGGTTGTTTTTTTAGACAGGGCTTTGC
The DNA here is from genome assembly GCA_004027715.1 of Plecturocebus donacophilus. Taxonomy (NCBI): domain Eukaryota; kingdom Metazoa; phylum Chordata; class Mammalia; order Primates; family Pitheciidae; genus Plecturocebus; species Plecturocebus donacophilus. The sequence goes on from PVKP010001718.1 coordinate 9,911, forward strand.
TGTGTCATCCAGGCTGGAGTGCAGTAGCCATTCATAGCTCACTGTAACTTCAAAATCCTGTGCTGAAGCAAATCCTCCCACCTCCATCTCTGCCTCCTGAGTATCTGGGACTATAGGCATGCACTACCATACTTGGCTACTTTTTCTATTTTTTGTGGATATGGGGTCTCACTATGTTGCCAGGGCTGCTCTCAAACTCCTGGCCGCAAGTTATTCTCTTGCCTTAGCCTCTCAAAGTGTTGGGATTACAGGCATGAGCCACTGTGCCTGGCTAGATGTAATTTCATAACTGTTATATACTTGAAAAATATAATAAGAATAGCAGTGCTGGCTGGGCACAGTGGCTTACACCTGTAATTCCAGCACTTTGGGAGGCGAGTGGATCTCTTGAGTCTAGGAGTTCAAGACCAGCCTTGACAACACGGTAAGACCCCGTCTTTACCAAAAATACAAAAATCATCTAGGTATGGCAGCTCATGCCTGTAATCCCAGCTACTCAGGGAGCCGAGGCATGAGAATTGTTTGAACCCAGGAGGTGGCGGTTGCGGTGAGCCATGATCACACCACTGCAGTCCAGCCTAGGTGACAGATTGAAACACTGTCTCAAAGAAACAAAATAACAATGCTATGCTTTTATCATACATAATCTAATTAAATGCTTAAATAACCCTGCAAGATAGGGGACATTATCTTCCCTTTTCCAAAGAGAAAATTAAAGCTTCAGCGGTTTGCTTAATGTCATACAGCTAATAAATAGTGGGCTCTAAATTAGAATTTGGGTCAAATTCATCTAGGTCTGTGTCTCCTTCATGAACATCGAGGGAGAGGCAGTAGAGGATACCGATTTTAAAAAGATCAAACCTTTATAGAGTTGTATCTCTCACCTACCAGAGGTAATGACCAGGTAGATCTAGGAATATGCATAGGAGTGAGTGGCTGAGAGTCTTAGCCAGCTGGAGCTTCCATAACAAAATACCATTGATTGGGTAGATTAAACAATTTATTTTCTCACAGTTTTGGAGAATACACGTCCAAGATCAAGGTGCCAGCATTATCAGTTTCCTGTGGGAGCCTTTTGTCAGCATTCTCTCTGTGTCTTCACAGGGCATGAAGAGGGCAAGCTTTCTAGAGTCTCTTTATATAAGGGTACTAATCCCATCAAAAAGGCCTACCCTTGTGACTTCATCTAAACATAATTATCTAAGACCCATCTCCAAATACTAACACTTTGGGGGTTACAGCTTCAAACTATGAATTGTTTTTGGTGAGAAACCTGAAAAGTCTTCCTCTTAACCCTTATAATGGGTGTAGGAGATCTAAGGGGGTCCTAATCTCCATGTATGTGTTCCTTCTTAACTCTTGCTGGGGAAAGGACAAATCTCATTTTGAGTGTATATGCTCATCTTGATCTTGCTGATTGACATGTTGACTTCTGGTGACGCTTGATGTGATTCTAAGAGCAGAGATCCCTTCTAATCCTGAATAATGAGGATAGAAGATGTAGGATACATGTGCTGTTTGTCCCAGTAACCATGGTTCTTTTTTCAGTCACCTACTCACACAATCTTACCCCAGACTGTCTGGTTGCAAATGGCTGTACTCGTTCCATAATTTTATTTCTTGTAACCTGGTCTCTGACCACAGCCTCCATCTTTCTGCTCACTACCTCTAACTCTAACAGTCTTTTAAGCCCACCTGGACTTTTGATATGGTTTGGCTCTGTGTCCCCACCCAAATCTCATCTCTAATTGTAATCCCCATGTGTCAAGGGAGGGGCCTGTTGGGAGGTGATTGGATCATGGGTGTAGTTTCCCCATGCTGTTCTTGTGATAGTGAGTTCTCATAAGATCTGATGGTTTAAAAGTGTTTGGCATTTTCCCTCTCACTTGCTTGAGTCTCTCCTGCCATGGTGTAACATGTGCCTTACTTTCCCTTTGCCTTCTACCATGATTATAAGTTTTCTGAGGCCTCCCTAGCCATGTAGAACTGTGAATCAATTAAAGCTTTTTTGTTTATAAATCACCCAGTCTTAGGGAATTCTTTATAGGTGTGTGAAAATGGACTAACACAACTTTCAATTTATTAATCCTACTTTTTTTTTCTTTTTTTGCTGTAACTCACTACCATTATGACCTCACTTTTCTTTTTAAATTCTAAGGTCAGTCATTATAGTCATTGCCTTTTATACACCCTTGAGATACTTTCACTTCCTCATGCTTGCATCTGTGCAGCTGAACGTGGCTGGAATAAAACATACAATTGGTCTGATTTGGTGTCACTTTAAATTCATGGCCATAATTTTCAAGGGGACTCTTGATGCTGCCAGGCAGGCATGCTATACATTCTTAGTCCATCCACTCTCCCATTTTATATCTCATTTTCTTCTTTAAAAATTTTAATGCCTCCTTCTACGTCCTCACTCTCAATGATCTTGTTCCTATTCCACTGCAAAAGCTGATGGAAGGAATTCACGGATTTCTCCATCACATCTACTCATTTGCCAGCTTTGACATCTATACACTCTGCCTTCCTAGGTGTGACCAAGAAAGAACTGTCCAGACTCCTATCTAACATCCTGCTTCTACTTCCAGATTAGATCCAATCACCTCTTCCTACTCAAGGACATTGCTGCAATTCTTCCCTCTCGCCTACATCATTAAATTTTATCTCTCTAATGGATCATTCCTATTAGCAACGAAACAGGCTATCATTTCTCACATCTTTAAAAAAGAAGTATTCTTGACCCTCTCTCCCCCTTTATCTCAGCAGCTATTTTCTGTTTTTGCTCCTTTTTACATGAAAATTCTCTGGAAGAATCATTGACAGTTGATGTCTCCAATTTTTCTCCTTCATTCATTCTTGAATTTGTTCCAAACTCTTTGCTTTCAACATTCTTCTGCAACTGTGACCAATGACTGATGACCTCCCTTGCTAATATTTTCAACCTCTAAGCAGCATTTGACACAATTGATCCCTGACTCCTTCTTGAAACCCTTCTTTTGGTATCTGGAATAACATGCTTTCTCCCCTCCTACCTCAAGGGCTGTTATTTCTGTCTCATTTGCTGTTTTTTTTTTTTTTAATCTCATTTCCTCAACTTTTAACTGTTGCTGCACCCAAGACCTATTTCCTGGACACCTCTTATTGTCTGTCTGCTTCCGTTCCTCAGGTTCTCCTCCAAGGCTGTAGACAGAGTCCACATGTTGGTCACTCCAAATTTATATTCCCAGTTCAGTCTTTGACCCTGAGCTGCATATTGGTCTACAGAGCTGTCAACTTGACCTTTCTATTTGATGTCTAACGGCATGTCAAGTTAAATATGTCCAGAACTGAGTTGTTTTCTCACACCCTACCTGCTTTTTCTACCTAAAATCTGTCTTTTTCCTATTTGTTTTCTTTCCTAGTGAACGAGTGTTAAGCAGTTTACCCGCACAGATTTTGTATATAATTGAGCACCACGCAGGGTATGTAGAAGCTAATCTCGTGGTCTCTGCCTTGAGCATTTAAAATTCAGTAAAGAAGATGTGGCATAAGCCAGTAGTACTCTCCTAGCGCCATTCTCCCTTTAGCAATCCCAAGTTTTACCTGGGCTCATGAATGCCTAGTGTCAGGTTGACAGTGCAATAAGACAGGAAGAGCATTGTTCCCACACACTGCAGAACTGCAACGTCAACCCTGACTGCTTACGCTCAAACTGCTACGTGAGAGGGAAATAAACTCTCTTGTTTAAGCTTCTGTCATATTTTATAGCAGCCCAGCTGGCATCCTGCATAGGGAGATAAGACCTTAAGCAGGTGAAACACAGAATTTGCCCAGATGTGAATGATAGGAGGTTGCAGATGTGGAGTACGGAATTCTGGGGCCACTGGGGGTAACTTGATTGAGAGAAGTGGGCTGGTATAAGACACAGGGAACCTATGGGGACCAGGTAATTTGCAGAGCTGTGACCTTGCTGAAGACATGAACATATAGGCCGTATTTCAGCTCAAAGAGAATCAGCTATTAGAATTTGGCCAAGCTCGTTTGTGAACTCTGATAAGCCAGGAGTTGTTTTAAAATATTTAGTTGTTGTCTGCTGACAGCATCAAACCCTCTTTTCTAATTTTAAGCACAACTGGAATATATAGAGACCTAAAGGCAGATCTGCTGTGGGTGAATGGAGGGCATATTCTCGCTGTTTCCGTGTAAGCCTATGGCTGGGCTCTGCTGTGAAACAGTTTTAAAGCAACTTATTCTAAGCCCCTTATTTAGCAGATGGTAAAACTTAAGCTGAGAGAGATTTACTGTTAAACCAGAAGTATGTCATTTCACCTCTCTGGGCATTGGTTTCCTCCTATTTAAAACAAGTGTGAGTTAATCAATGTCTAAAATCTCTTCTAGTGAGTAACAAAAGAAGCTTGTGTGAAAGAAAACTCATGACTGTTGGTCAACTGATAGGTGCTATTGTGAAAGAATACAGGCTGTGTGCTAGGTTGGTATTGGGTCTGCCAGGCACACTTCTAACAATGACTAAGATATTTCAGAACAACATCGAGTTTGTTATGTACCTGAATCCACGTATTCTGGCAACAGAAATGGCAGGTGATTTTATGTATCCCCATTTCGTTCAGTTTGCTGAACTCTGGTGAAGTAGCCAGACTAGGCATTCCTCTTCCTCTTTTATAGATGAAGAAACTGATGATAACTGCTTTTCCCAAGGTCACACGATTGGCAAATGTCTGAGGGAAGACTGAAATCCAGGTCTAGCACTCTTCATGACAATTCTTCCTAAATTAGCAGACCTAAAAGTGTAAATGAATTCACTCTTTGGCTTATAAATACTTAAGGATTTCAGGATGTTTTCTCCCCTACTGTTATTATTATTCTTTCCTACTATTATTTCTCCCCTATTATTCTCCATTACACACTGTGCCTAAAGGTGAGGAAGTATTAGAAGGTGATATGGTTGTTCTGCCTGGGAATAAGGTATTTGGCTTCAGGGCTAGACATGGTGGCTCATGCCTGTAATCTGAGCACTTTGGGAGGCTAAGGCAGGAGGACTGCTTGAGCCTGTGAGTTCAAGACCAGCCTGGGAAACATACTGAGACCCCATCTTTCTAAAAAAAAGAAAAAAGAAAACAAAAAGGAAAAAAAAAGGCTTCAGAGAATAGCTTCAGAAGGCAATAGTTAGGTGTTACTATGAGCAAACAGTTAATTAGAGAAAACAATTATTGTTTAAGGAGAGTTTGGTAGGAGGTAATTAAATCCTGATATGTATCTGATATTCACACTGATACTTGTAACATCTCCTCTCCTCAGTCATCTTCATAAGTCTGATCTATTGACGATGACCGGAAAAATTAATCTGTGGCCATTTCATCTGTCTGCTTTTTAAAAAGAAAGGCCATTGAACCTTAAACTATATTAAGCATTAAATTTTTATGGTCAAATTGAGATTCTGCACAAATATAGTTAATTAAATTTGTAGATGATCTACTGCCTGGGTTTATATGGGAGCCCTTGATTGAAAATGAGCTATAAAACACATGTTGAGTGAGAAACACCCAGCCTCCACCTGCCAGGTAGCCGTTTCCGGAACAAATGGTTTTATGTCCTGTTGCATAGCATGACTGTGTGTCAGCCACTAAGTGAGTCAAGCATGGAATATGCTGCCCCCTTTTCTTCCATCTGACCTCTAAATGTTGCCACCCTCCAAAACAAGGTTAAGTCTTCTCTTTGGCCGCTCTCCCCAACCTGATTGTCCATATGATGATATGATGTCTAATAGACTCTTCAAATTAACATATTTGAAACAAAACATTTAGCGTTCTAGTCTATAAAGCTATTGCTCTTCAGTCTTCCCCATTTTAGGAAATGAGATTACCCACCTTGATATTTATGCCAAAAACCTAGGAATCAGTTATTCTCCTTTTCCCACTTGACCCCAGTCATCAAGTCTTATTCAGGTCACCTTCTGCAGTATTTTCTCCATCAAGGCTTTTTTTTTTCCCATCGAAATGGTGCTATCCTAAGGCGGATAAATCACCTTTCGATACAGGATAAAAAGTACTCCTTTGGAGTGCATGGGTTGTTACAAGGTTTTACTCTCAGCCTGAATCAGCCCCTTGCCAAGCTAAGTTACAGAGCTTGGCCAGATGATGAAGGTTAGATTTCAACCCTTAGATTTCAGCATGTGTCCCATGTTAGGGACAGGTGTAGTACAGACTGAGCAGTGACCTGCTTGTCCAAGTCACCACTCCCTCTCATCCGATCTATGCCCTCCAGTCTTCTACCAGTACATCTCCCTGTCTCCAATCTTGTTTCCCTGCAAACCTTTCTGCACACTATAGCAAAATAGATCTGTTCAAAATGTAGATCAGATCATTTTCCTTTCCTACTTAAAGTTTTTCCTTGCTTCTCTATTGTATGTGGCATAAAACCCAGAATTCTCACTGTGCTTATGAGGCCCTTCATGATCTAGCCCCTGCCTCTATGTCTTCCCACCATGACTCTGCCTTGGATACACCGGTCTCACTCCCATTCTTGAACATGCGAGTTTGTCCCTGCTTAGGGGCCTCTGCACATCTTTAGATGGCTGGCTCCTTTTCATTCTCCTAGTCTCAGTTTAAATGTCACCATTTGACAGAGGCCTTTCATGACCCACTTACATAAACCTTATACACCAAAACCCTACCACTATTATTCTCCTTGTTACGTTATTACCCAGTTTTATTTTTCTCCATATCATGTAACACAACCTGAAATGAACTTGTTTATTGTCTGCCTCTTGCAGAATATAAGCCCCATGGGATGCAAAGCAGTTGTCTGAATTCCTCATTGTTGTACCTCCAGCATTTCCTAGGGCACTTGGCACACAGTAGGCACTGGATAAATATTGACCGAATGTGAGAGGATGGAGTCAGAGCACTAAGTGAAGGAACAGTGGGAGAGGATGATGGTATTCAGCAAGCACACATGGGAAAGTTGTTTAAAAATACGTACTCCTAAAGAAAACTTGAAAATATTTCTGTCGTTGCTTTTTCCTTATCCTTTGCCTGTGGTCTTTCCTTTTTTGAGTTGGGAAAGTTGAATGGGGCTTGTCTGTATGTGTCTGCGTTGTTAGTTTCCAGGGGACTCTGACTGTTAAAGGGCGTTGAACATCTCTCCAAGCAGAGAGCAAGACCTTGTTACTGAGAGAACTTTCTGTGTGAGGACTCAGCCTGGCGCCAAGGTTGAGCCTCCTGCCGTCATTTGCTTTCCGGGCACAGTAGAGCTAAGCGGCATTGTTTAACCTTTTGGAAGCTGTGTATGAAATTTACATTAGCAGGGTGTTGCTGTTCTGTTACAAACCGTTTATCCCTTGAATATCAATGTGGCCGTTTACTCTAGGAAATTATCTTCTTGCTGTAGAGAGAAGCCAAGGAATCCATAAAAATGTACAGATGATAGGAGAGAGAGTTCCAGTTTCCTCTGAGATTGCTGGGAAGAATGATTCAGGAGCAAGGTGACCTGCGCACCCTGAAGAAAGCATCCAGGGAGATCCCATGGAAATCTTGACTTTCCCTTCCCAAGGGTGATTTGGTATACAGTATTTTGCTTCATTTATTTAAAAGTATATGAATGCCTATTACGTAGCCTTCCAAAGAATGGGCACTTAATAAATATCTGCCCCCAATGAGTTGTCTGATGTTTAAAAATACAGGTACTTAATTAACAGAAAAGTCATCCACAAAGAAGAAATATGAACATGCAATTAAGGTAATATCTACCTAGATCTACAATTTGCCACAAAGGACTTTTTTTTTAACTTCTCTTTAATTAGATATTTCAGACCAAAATAGGAACTATATTTTTTGTTTCTTTTTAATTAATAGCCTTCATTTTTAGAACGGTTTTATGTTTACAGAAAATTGAGCAGAAAGTATAGTGTTCACATATACTCTCCCTGCCTTCCTTTAGACTCCTGTGTTACTAACACCTTACATTTGTATGGTACATTTCTTACAAGTGGTGAGCCAATATTGGTACATTCTTATTAACTACAGTCCATAGTTTATTTTATTTTGTTTATTTATTTTTTGAGACAGGATCTCACTCTGTTACCCAGGCTAGAGTCTAGTGGCCTGATCTTGGCTCTCTGCAACCTCTGCTTCCTGGCTCAAGCCATTCTCTAGGCTTAGCCTCTTAAGTAGTTGGGACCACAGGTGCAAGCCACCATGCCCAGCTAATTTTTGTATTTTTTTTTGTAGAACTGAGGTTTTACTATGTTGCGCAAGCTGGTCTCGAACTCCTGAGCTCAAAGAGATCCACCTGCCTCGACCTCCCAAAGTGCTGGGATTGCAGGCATGTGCCACCATGCTGGCTTAAAGTCCACAGTTTATATTAGGATTCACTCTTTGCATTTGACAGCTCTGTGTACTTTGACATATGTATGTCTCATGCATTCATGGATATGGTATTATACAAAATAAATAATTTTACAATTCTAAAACCTGCCCTGCGAGTCACCTTTTCTCCCTCCTCACCTCTTGTCCTGCACCTCTGACAACCGATCATTTTTTTGCCCTTTAACAAATTATGGTAAAACCAGCTGGGCACAGTGGCTCATGCCTGTAATCCCTGGACTTTCAGAGGCCAAGGTGGGTGAATCACTTGAGGTCAGGAGTTTGAGACCAGACTGGCTGAAATGGCGAAACTGCATCTCTACTAAAAACAAAAACAAAAACAAATTAGCTGGGCATGGCGGTGTGTGCCTGTAGTTCCAGCTACCCAGGAAGCTGAGGTGGGAGGATTGCTTGAACCGGGGGTTGGTGGTTGCAGTGAGCCGATATCGCACCGCTGCACTCCAGCCTGAGTGATAGAGCAACACTGTCTCAAAAAACAAAAAAATTATGCTAAAGTATATATAATATATATAACATAAAACTTGCCATTTTTACCCTTTTTAAGTGTAGAATTTAGTGATAGTACATTCAACCACTGATCTTTCTTCCCTCTATAGTTTTCCCTCTTTCAGATTGTCATATGGAATCCTATGGTATGTAGCCTGTCAAGCTGGCTTCTTTCTCTAATCAATGTGCATTTAAGGGGAGCTATAATTTTAATAACTACAGTTTTAATAGCTATAGTTATTAAAACTCTATTTTTAATAAATCCTTCAGCTGCACTGCTACACTATAGACCTGAAGTGTAGTAGTGGTGTTGAAGGGTTTTAGTCATTAAACTTCAATCGTGGGCATAGGTCAATGAGATTTGCTGTTTGGAACTAGACCGGCATTGAAAGGGTATTAAGAAAGTTGGAAAATTAGATTTCAGTAGGAGTCATCTAGTGGAATGATTCCAAGCAGAAATAGAAAGGGTAGCTAACAAATATTTGTGTGTATTAGCTTGTGGTTGCTACTGATTCTGTTCTTTTAAATAGTACACCATTATTTTTTCTGTTTATTAAATTTTTTGACTTTATCTTTGTATTTAAAATATACTTATGTCTATTTGCAAGAAGGATTCTAAGTGGCTTTGCTTTTTCTAATGAAATAGAAAAATAGAACTTCAGCCAGTCATCGCAACTCACGCCTATAATCCCAGCACTTGGGAGGCTGAGGCGGGTGGATCACCTGAGGTCAGGAGTTGAAGATCAGCCTGGCCAACATGGTGAAACCTCATCTTTACTAAAAATACAAAAATAAGCTGGGCATGGTGGTGGGCACCTGTAATCCCATCTACTTGGGAGGCTGAGGCAGGAGAGTCGTTTGAACCTGGGAGGCAGAGGTTACAGTGAGCTGAGATCACACCACTGTACCCTAGCCTGGGTAAGAAAAGTGAGACTGTCTAAAAAAATAAAAATAAAACTTCACTTTCTCAAGTGAAAGAAAAATAGAATAAAATGATGTTGTCATTAGTGTCAAAATTATTTAAAACAAGAGACCTTGTATAAATGGGAAAAAAGGATATCAAGTTTTTACCATTTTGTGGGAGAGTAATTAAGTATTGGTGGAATGCAATTTTTGTTACCTTAGATAAGATTACATATTAAGAAAGAGATTCCTGACACACTTAAAGCCAGAAATAAAAAGCTCATTCATTTTTCCAATATTTCGATGTTCTGAGCTTTGTAATAGGTATAGGGGGTAAATGGCAGGACAGAGAAGGCAGGAGAAGGAATAAGAGCTGGAGAAAACATTGAATGTGACTTCAAGTTGTAGATATCCACCAAGTGGCCGTAATGAAGCAGGTACTCAGATTGTAAAAAAAAAAAAAACAGGAAGGAGTTACAGTAGCCCAACCTACCATGTGCCAGGCACTGTGGCAGATGCTAGGGAAACAGTGATGGACAGAACACAGCCCCTGCTCTGACAGAGCTGATGTTCCAGACTTGTGTTGTATAATAAACAAGAACATTTTAAAAATACACATGCACACACACACTCAGGGCCAGGTTAATGCTACAAAGACAAAGCATAATGAAGTTTAGACAGTGTGTTTGGGGCATCTATTTTAGGTAAGGTGGTCTGGGAAGGCCTATCTGGGTGATGACATTGAAGCAGAAATGTCTACGTAGTTAGGGAATGAGTTATGTATAGATTTGGGAGGACGTCATTCCAGGCAGAGGGAACGCCACGTGCAAATGCCTTAAGACTGGAAGTGTACTGGCACTGTCAAGAAACAGAGGATGGCTAACATGGCTAGGTAAGAGTGAACGAGTGGAAAGGGGTAAAAGCAGTTGGAGAGGCAGAATGGACCGCATCACAGAGGTGCTGAGCAGATAGGCCACAGAAAGGAATTTGGATTTTATTCCAAGGGCACGGGGAAGCCATCTGGAGGGTCCGAGCAGGAAAATGACATGATCTGACTTAATATTTTTAAAAAGATTATTCTGGCCGGGCACAGTGACTCATGCTTGTAATCTCAGCACTTTGGGAGGCCAAGGCGGGCGGATCACGAGGTCAAGAGATGGAGACCATCCTGGCCAACATGGTGAAACCCTGTCTCTACTGAAAATACAAAAATTAGCTGGGCGTGGTGCCATGCGCCTGTAGTCCCAGCTACTCGGGAGGCTGAGACAGGAGAATTGCTTGAACCCGGGAGACGGAGGTTGCAGTGAGCCGAGATCGCGCCACTGCACTCCAGCCTGGTGCCTGGTGACGAAACAAGACTCTGTATTAAAATAAAAAAAAAAAAAAGATTATTCTGGCACCTGTGTTAGAAATGGACTGGAGGGGTAAGAATGGATACAGAGGTCAGATCAGGGCTGTCTTGGGTGTCCATGTTAGAGGTAGAAGTGGCGTGCAGTAGGTGGTACAAGTAGTCACGCCTGGAAGTGGTTTTTGGGGAGATGCAGTATAAAAATAGATCTGAAAAGACTTGCAGATGAATCGGATACTGGTGATAGATGGCATACAAATAGGGCTCTTTGAATTTCAGAAGATGGAACATTCTTACTTATTGCTGGAGCAAGGTGAAGTGTTTCTGGGAGAGGTGGAGCTGAAGGGTAGCTAAGCAAAGATGGTGTGGGGAAGGCATTCTAAGTAGGGAGCTGCCGTGAGCGAAGACACAGCAGGATGGTGAATGTTCTGTTTAGAGAAAGCAAAGTTGAGTCAAGTTCTTATGAGGAACAAAGGGCAAGAGAAATCTGCAAAGGGAGGTGGAGGCAAGACTGGGGAGGGTCTTAGATGCCTTGCTAGGCATTTCCTTGAGTAGGCAACGGGGAGATGTATCTGTTGGGAGTGTATTTAGCAGCATGTAATGGAAGATTTGCTAAGTACTTCAAGCAAAGAAGACTTCATTTTTCTTTCATAATGAGAAACCTGAGGGAAGTCAGCTTAGTCCGTGAGGCTGCTCATGCCACAGGGACCCTGAGACTGTCTCTCCACTTAGTCATCGTGAATACTATATTGTTTTTGTCCTCATGCTTATTACCTCATGGTCTCTAGATGGTTCTTATGTGAATTTGGTCATTATCTGTACCCTGGATGGGAGGAGAGGGCAAAGGGGGCAAAAGAGCAAAGTCTGCGCCAGACCTTCCTTTTTTAAAACTGCGGTTAATTGGACAGGTGCACTGGCTCACGCCTGTAATCCCAGCACTTTGGGAGGCTGAGGCAGGCAGATCACTTGAGGTCAGAGGTTTGAGACTAGCCCAGCCACATGGCAAAACCCTGTCTTTACTAAAAATCCAAAAATTAGCTGGGCATGGTGGCATGTTCCTGTAATCCTGGCTACTTGAAAGACTGAGGCAGGAGAATTGCTTGAACTTGGGAGGTGGAGGTTGCAATGAGCAGAGATCTACTGCACTCCACCCTGGGCAACAGAGTGAGACTCCGACTCAAAAAAACAAACAAAAAAACCCAAAAACTAATAAATATAAAATTTGCCATTTTAACCATTTAAAACACTTTTTTTCTTTTTTTCCTGTGTCCAGACATTTTTAACTATTTTTAATTTTTCTTTTACTTGACAAATAATAATTTTCTATATTTATGGGATACAATGTGATGTTCCCATACATGTGTATATAGTGGAGTGAGCTAGTCAGGCTAATTAGCTTAACTATCACCTCAAATATTTATCATTTTATGAAGATAACTTTTAAAGTCATCTTTTACCTATTTTGAAATACATGATACGTTATTACTGTAGTCACCACCATCACCACTATTCCAAAACGTTTTCATCACCTCAAGCAGAAATTCTGCACCCATTAAGCAATAACTCCTTCTTCCCTTCTCCCAGCCCTTGGTGACCTCTAATCTATTCTGTCTATAAGTTTTGTGCCAGTCACATTTGCTCATGAAAGTGAATATTTCCAAGAATCTTTATTCAGTAGACATAACTATTGCTGTCTGGGAATTGTCCCAGAGGGCAAGGTTATTCCATGTTTCCTCCCTCCCATTTCCCATCTCTCTTCTCTCCTTCTCTCTTCCCCAGCTTATCAGTCAGGAGATCACTGAAGACCAGAATGGCATTTGAAGAAGGAATGTGGCTGCCTTGCAGTAGAGTCAGGGGAAAAAAATAGGAGTAGAAGCCTATATAGAAACAGGAATGAAGAAAGAGACATGAGTCAGATTTGTTGTGAGTGGTGGAGAGAGAGGAACAGAAGATGATGAAGGATCCTCTGTGCAGCATCAGGTTGCAAGATAGTAAGAGATTAGAAAGCAAAGGGCAAAAGAGAGCATAAGAAGTATCGTTTGGCGTGAAACATTGGATCTCCTTAGTTTCAGGTCTGTGTTACTTTGATGTAAACCTTTTCTATTTTCTAGTATATGGATTACTTTAGTTATATTGTGGTAAGATTTGGCTGTGGAATTCACTTGGGTTACTCATATGAAGATATTTACAAAATGAGACCATAATACCCAGGCCTTTTTAAAAATTGCCTAGAGGCTTTTTCACGTTATATATATGCATGTATATACATATACACACATAAACTCCTACATATAAAGAATGTGTGTATTCATATGGATTTTTTTGTTTTTGAGAGAGGGTCTCACTCTGTCAACCAGGCTGAAGTGCAGTGGTGCAGTATTGGCTCACTGCCACCTCTTCCCCCCAGGCCTAAGCAATCCTCCCACCTCAGCCTCCCAAGTAGCTGAGACCATAGGTATGCATCATCACCCTGGCTATGATTTTGTATTTTTGGTAGGCATGAGGTTTTACCATGTTGCCCAGGCTGGTCTTGAACTCCTCAGCTCAAGTGAGCTGCCCACTTTGACCTCCCAAAGTGCTGAAATTACAGGTGTGAGTCCATGCCTAGCCCATACCGACATTTTTTTTTATGTCAATAAATGATTATCTACAATATCATGTCTATTAGCTGAGTAGTATTCATATATATATCTAATATATATTCTATAGCTATTAAACCAGTTGATAACTGTTACATAGTTTTCAGTTTTTGATTATGCTATAATAAGCATTCTTATATGTCTTGTCAGGATACTCCCACCTCAGCCTCCTAAGTAGCTTGGGACTACAAGCACCTGCCACAGTGCCCAGCTAATCTGTTAATTATTTTTTAAGAGACAGGATCTTGCTATGTTGCCTAGGCTGGTCTTGAACTCCTGACCTCCAGAGATCCTCCCGCCTCACCCTACTGAGTAGCTGGTATTACAGGTACAAGCCACCATGCCCGGCCCAGATTATTTCTAAGGAGAAACACTTTGAAAGGGAATTACTGGGAAAGAACAATGAACCTTTTTAAGGATGTTGATATCCATTACTACACTACTTTCCACAATAGTTGTATCAATTTAGACTCCCCGAAGAATCTGTGTGTGTACGTTTCCTCACATCTTTGTCAACAATGAGAATTGCTGATTTTTCAAAGTCTGAGAAGTAAAAACTTTATTACCTGCATTTATTTTGGTTGCCAGCAAGGCTAAATGTCTCCCCACATGTTTAGTGCCACTTGTATTGGGTATGTGTGTGTGTGTGTGTGTGTGAGTGAAATGCCAGTTTTCACCCTGTGCCCTGGATACCCACGACCTTGTGTGGCATGTGGGTTTTGGGAAGGTGGGCTGAAAATTGTAGGCTGGTGGGATATTGCTCTTGTCTAGACTCACGGTGAATGGAGGTATGCCCCAAATGTGGTATTGGAAATAACAAAAGAAATAGATAATTTAATAAGACATGGCAAGGTAGTAAATGCAGAGGCAAGAGAGAGGATCACAACTGTGTTGATTTTAAGAATTAAAATATGAGTTGTTAACACAATTGAATCAGAAAAGCAGGAGAAAGAGTAAATTTCTACAGAAAGTTTTGGACACTTGGAGACTACGAAGCCTGCAAAGAGAGATGTCATTTCCACTCACATCTTAATTTACTCCGTCCCTCCCATTCTAAATTCCAGTCATGGGGCTAGTACTTCCCCCACAGAAGCAAATTCTCAGTGCCTGCAGGATTTTGCACATTCCATGTTCTCTCAACATGAAAAGCTTTTCCCAACCCTTTTGGGCTCAGCCTGGATGCCTCTTCATGGAGAAGCATTTTGTAAGTGCTCCCCCACCTGCTGCTTCAGATCTCCTTTCTGAGTGATCCCCTTAGGTCCTCTGCTTAAGCACAGAATAGCACTTGTGACGGTGAAAGGTTTTAGAAGAGGTTTGGTTTGGACTTCAGTTTCCCTGGGCTTATGTTTGAGTTTTAAAACCTGTGAGACTTTTAACTGTCACTATTTCTCTAAACTGTGTTCTGTATTTCCTCAGTTAAAGCTGTATTAGTTTAAACTCCCAGCACTTACCTTTGTCCATCCGTTTCTCCACACCTTTGCTAATAATGAATATAATACTTAGAGTATTATACAGGTACCAGTAATGAAGACTGTTGTGAGTCTTAAATGATACAATATATGCAACTTATTATATTACCATGGGTAAGTTACTCAGTTGCTATGTGCCTTTTCTCCTCATCTGTAAAATGAGGGTGATAATACATATTTCTTATAGATCTATTGCATGGAAACCCCTAATATGTGTGAAGCACCTTGATTGGTACCTATTTCATACTAGGGCGTGAGTGGCTACCATGATGCTAATATAAAACATCTAATAAAATGTTCAAATATGGTATTTTTTTCAATGATTCAAATTTTAAATCATTGGAAGGCATAGATCATGTCTTATTCGTATTGAAATCCCAGTGTTCAGCGCAGTGCTTCCCATGTAGATGTTTACCATTATTTGTGGAATGGATGCTTTTGAGTTTCCAGCCTCCTCCTAGAGTTGGGGAGAGATAGGGCTGGAGAAAAGTCTTTGGGAGGCAATCAGGAGTTATTCTCCAAGTAGAAAGAGTGGGAGCTATAGGGGTCCTTATAGTTGGTGATCGGCTCCTCTCTGACTCTTCTTCCCCTTCATGATTCCTTTTCTTTCTTGGTCAAAAATTGTATGTCAGGTTTTGAAAGAGGCATCCATTGTCTTTTTGGCTTTTCTTTTTTAGTTTTGCAGGATTAAAATATTTTGGCAGGTCTCCACATTTGATGAGGAGTAAAATTGCTTTTATACTTCTTGAGTGGAGAGGAGGATTCAGGGAAGTGAGGAGTAAACGGCATCAACAGGGAAATGGATCCGAAGCAACGGTTGTGTGTTGCAGTGAGCAACTGCTGAAGTTAGACTAAGGCAGGCCTAGGGCTGAGCATTGCCCTTTGCTAGTCGATTGCTTCTCGTCTCTGAGCTTCACCTTTATCATTGGTAAAATGTGGCTTTGTCGCCTACTCCTACTTCAACCTGAGCATTACCTTGTGATTGTTTTAATGTGAATTAAGGGTTTCTGGTGCTTTAAAAGATAAAAAGGAGAGCCACTTGTATTTGTGAAGATTAGAATTTGCTGTAACTGGAAGGCAAAAATAGTGTCTTAAATCAGATAGATGTGGTGGGGTGCAGTGGCTCACGCCTGTAATCCCAGCACTTTAGGAAGCTGAGGTGGGCAGATTACCTGAGGTCAGGAGTTTGAGACCAGCCTGGCCAACATGGTAAAACTCTGTCTCTACTAAAAATACAAAAAATTAGCTGGGTGTGGTGGTGGATGCCTGTAATCTCAGCTACTCAGGAGGCTGAGGCAGGAGAATCACTTGAACCTGGGAGGTGGATGTTGCAGTAAGTAAGCAGAGATCACGCCACTGCACTCCAACCTGGGCGACAAGAGCAAAACTCTGTCTCAAAAAAAAAAAAAAAATCAGATAGTCATTTGTCTCTCTGTCCTGTGAAGTCCAGCTGTAGCTAGGCCAGAGCTGGTGTGGCAGCTCCATAATCAGCTGGGAGGTACGCTGCTTACCGCTTTCTGTTCCTGCCTCCTTAGAATGGAGCCCCATTGTCATGATGGAAAAGGGAGCTCCAGTCATCATATTCACATTGCAAGGAGTGGGCAGATGGGTCTGGTGCGGGGTGAGGAGAAACATTCTCTCCTTTAAGGAACACTTCCCAGAAATTGCACAAAATCAACTTACAGTCCGTTGGGTTGTGTCATAGTCACATGGTCACATCAGCTGCTAAGGAGGCTAAAAATTGTAGCCCTTACACTGGGTAGTCATATGCCTGACTGAAATCCAGGAGTTGTGTAATTAGAAGGAAAAGGGAACCAATATGGTAACAACTAGGGCCAACCCTCTGGTCTAAGATGCAGACTAATTAGGCTGCAGTTAGGGCACATATCTAATTAAAAGGCTTTTGTTTTTTTTTTTAACTTTTAAGTTCAGAGGTACATGTGCAGGCTTTGCTACATAGGTAAATTTGTGTCATGGGTGTTTGCTGTACTGATTATTTTGTCACACAGGTATTAAGCCTAGTATCCATGAGTTATTTTTCCTGGTCCTCTCTCTCCTACCACCCTCCAGTAGGCTCTCCTGGGTGTTGTTCCCCTCTGCGTGTCCATGTTTTGTCATCATTCAGCTCCCACTTACAAGTGAGAACATGTAATATTTGGTTTTCTGTTCCTTCATTAGTTTGCTAAGGATAATAGCCTCCGGCTTCACTGCAAAGAACATGATCCTATTCTTTTTTATGGCTACATAGTATTCCATGGTATATTAATGCCACATTTTCTTTATCTAGTCTACTATTGATGGGCACTTAGATTGATTCCATGTCTTTGCTATTGTGAATAGTATTGCAATGAAGATACACATGTGTGTGTCTTTATAATGGAATAATTTCTATTCCTTTGGGTATATACCCTGTAATGTGATTGCTGGGCCAAAAGGTATATCTGTCTTTAGGTTTTTGAGGAATCACCACACTGTCTTCCACAATGGCTGAGCTAATTTATACTCCCATTGACAATGTATAGGTGTGCCTTTTTCTCCACAGCCTCACCAGCATCTGTTATTTTTTCTTTTTCATAGTAGCCATTCTGACTGCTGTTAGATGGCATCTCATTATGGTTTTGATTTGCAGTTCTCTAATGATCAGTGATGTTGAGCTTTTTTCATGTGATTGTTGGCTGCATATATATCTTCTTTTGAAAGACGTCTGTTCATGTCCTTTGCCCACTTTTTTGTGGGGCTGTTTTTTTCTCATAAATTCATTTGTTCCTTATAGATGTATGGTAGACCTTTGTTAGATGCATAGTTTGCACACGTATTTTGCTGTTCTGTAGGTCGTCTGTTTACTCTGCTGATAGTTTCTTTTACTCTGCAGAAGCTCTTTGGTTTAATTAGATCCCTGCCAATTCTTACTTTTGTTGCAGTTGCTTTTGGTGTCTTTATTCTGAAATCTTTGCCCATGCCTATGTCCTCAATGGTATTGCCTAGGTTGTTTTCCAGGATTTTTATAGTTTTGGGTCTTACCTTTCAGTCTTTAATCCATCTTGAGTTAATTTTTTTTATAAGAAAGGGGTCCATTTTCAGTCTTCTGCATATGGCTAGCCAGTTATCTGAGCACCATTTATTGAATAGGGAGTCCTTTCCCCATTGCTTGTTTTTGTCAGGTTTGTTGAGGATCAGATAGTTGTAGGTGTGTGGTCTTATTTCTGGGTTCTCTATTCTGTTCCATTGGTCTATGTATCTATTTTCGTGCCATGTCAAGTTATTTTGGTTTCTGTAGCCCTATGGTATAGTTCGAAGTCAGGTAATGTGATGCCTCCAACATTGTTCTTTTTGCTTGGGATTGCTTTGTCTATTCAGGCTCTTTTTTGATTCCATATGAATTTTCAAATAGTTTTCTCTAATTCTGTGAAGAATGTCAATGGTAGTTTAATAGGGGTAGCATTGAATCTATAAGTTGCTTTGGGAAATGTGGCCATTTTAACAATATTCTTCCTATCCATGAGCATGGAATGTTTTTCCATTTCTTTGTGCCCTCTCTGATTTCTTTGAGCACTGGTTTGTAGCTCTCCTTGTAGAGATCCTTCACCTCCTTAGTTAGGTGTATTCCTAGGTGTTTTATTCTTTTTGTGGCAAGCTAATTAACAGTTGAACTGAAACTAGATCCTGTTTTTTTCTCCCTCCCTTCCTTCCTTCCTTTCTTCCTTCCTTCCTTCCCTCCTTGTTTCTTTTTTTTCTTTTCCTTATTTTTGTTCCTTCTTTTATAAAACACTCTTCAAAATTTTACTTGAATTTAGCAGAAATGGAAGTAAAATTGAACTTCATAAGCTTTAGATAAATACTTCTTCCTTCTGCTGGGTGCAGTGGCTCATGCCTGTAATCCCAGCACTTTGCGACGCTGAGGCAGGTGGATCACCTGAGGTCAGGAGTTCAAGACCAGCTTGGCCAACATGGTGAAACCCCATCTCTACTACAAATACAAAAAGCCGGGCGTGGTGGTGTGTACCTGTAATCCCAGCTACTTGGGAGGCCGAGGCAAGAGAATCGCTTCAGCTTAGGAGGCGGAGGTTGCAGTGAGCTAAGATTACGCCACTGCTCCCCAGCCTGGGTGACAGAGCGAGACCTTGTCTCAAAAAACAAAAACAAAACAAAGCAAAACTTCATCCTTCCTTATAAAATATAAAATGAAGACAATAATGTATCTTTTCTATAGCTCTGTTGTGAGGAATCCATGATACACATGTAAAGCACCTTGATCTGTGCCTCTTTTATACTAGGATGCAAGTGACTATCATGAGGCTAATGTAAAACATTTAATAAAATGTTCAAATATGATAGTTATTTTTGTCCAAAAATTAGATATCTTTGGAAGGCAGGGGCCGTGTCTTATTCATATTGAATTCCTAGTGTCTAGCACAGTGACTCCCATGAAGACCTTTATCACTATTTGTTAAGTATATTGAATGTTAAGAAAAATGAGGTCAAACATTTAACAGATTGGACTCATTATTTTTTAAACTGCATTTAAATTTTATCCAGTATTTGTTGGTACCCGTTCATTTCCGGAAATATTATGAATCGCTTTTTTTATACATTATCAAGGCTTATAATATTCTTATTTTACTTTGCAGTCCTAACTCCTAGTGCTATTTTGATTAATACTATGTTTAAATTGATTCAATGCTCAATCCCAGTTGTTTCATCTGGGCTTCTCCATAGCCGAGGTCTTTATTTTCATTTCTTGGCTGGATATCATTATTTCATCAGAAAATTTTTTCTCTTTTTTTACATTTTAAGGACAGATTATTAGATTACTAGAAGTTTTGAGTTCATTTTCTGCTTCCAAGCTTGGATAATTTTTTATTTGTACTTTATTAATTTATTTTTTAAAGACAGTATCTCACTCTGTTGCCCAGGCTGGAGCGCAGTGGCACAATCATAGCTCACTGTAGCCTTGATCTCCCAGGCTCAAGCAGTCCTCCAACTTCAGCCTCCAGAGTAGCTGGGACTACAGGACTGCACTAACATGCCTGGCTGATTTTTTTATTTGTTATAGAAATGGGGTCTTGCTAGGGTGCCCGAGCTGGTCTTGTACTCCTGGCCTCAAGTGACCCTCCTACCTTAGTCTCTCAAAGTGCTGAGATTTCAGGTGTGAGCTACTGAGGTTGGCCCCCACATATTCATCTTTTTAATTTCTGTTTCATGCTGTGCTGACTCAATATTTTCAGGTTAACACATTATTCCTATTTTGCATTACTCTTCTCTAAGAGAACTGCATTGTATCCTTCCTCCTCCTCTGATGTTCTGAATGAATTCTCTCCTTCCACCATTTTCTGAGACTTAGCCTCATCATCCGGCTGCAGCTAGAAGGCTTGGGTTTTCTATTCCCCTCTCTGTAGCCTGTGGATGGTGTAGGGCAATAGAACAGTCAGCTAGGGTTGGTCGCAATCATTCTTACAGGAACTGGCTTCTGTTCCTCTTGCTTACATTTTGTTTTCTGTCCTAAACCTGGGATTGCTCCACTTAATGAAGCCCAGGGTAGTAGCTTCTAAATGGTTCCCTGAATTTAGCATGTAGTCTAGTAGCCTGTGCTTCTGCACAAGGGGCTCAGTTTAACTTTTCTCTTCTCTTTACACTTTTCCCCACCTCAGGCCATTTCTGTATACTTCCTTGAAGTCAGAAGAGGCAAAGAGGATATCATTCTCCTTGCATTTCTTGTTTAATTTGGGAGTATCAGGGAACATTCTTGGGAGTTTCAGCACCCTCTGGGGTATAGGATTGGAGCTAGTCTCCTTTCTAGGCCACTGTCTTTTGCATATTATGCCATTCAGTTCTCTTTTTTGGTTGTAGCTGATTTATTTATTTTGTAATTTTTTCCCTTAGTTTCATTGTGTACGATAAGAGAGGGAGTCTATGAGTCATTTTACTTTTTCTTTACCTGAATATCTGTCTTGAGCCTTTTGTTAGTGTCACGATACCAGCTGTTGCCTTTTTCACTAATAAAAAGGCACCATCCTTAGGTTTCTTTTAACTAGCATGAAGTCGTCCCACACTTCTCACCAATGACATATTCTGAAGTCTGATTTGGAGTATTACAATGAAATGTCAGCTTATGTTAGGATTGGAAGGCCAGGCCACTTATCCTTTTTGACAAAATCAAAAGCTTTCAATGTGAAATAATAATTACTAAAATACATTTTTTATTTAATTTTACTTCAATCAGCAGTCAGACTAAATGTCACCAAGTGTTATATTTTAGATCATGCTGATTTTTAAACTCTGGTAATTATTAGCCCATTGAAAGTGAAAGACGTTCTCAAAATGTGTTTCTCTTGCCATTTCTGCCTCAGCTCTCACTCCTGTAGTAATCTCATTATTCCAAATTTAAGGATTTGAGGTTGTGCTGAGATGTTCACAAAACTGGTCAAATGGAGTTCCTGTCCTCATAATCTCAGATGTTTATTATTTACTTTGAGGGTTTAGAAGACTAATTAATAAATCAAATAAATCATTATAAAACAGTTGAGGGTATTTGGGCTTTTACCTCCTGGGAAATAGGCCTTGCATTTTTAAAAGCGTATCTGTTTTCATTATGTAAGAGAAAGACATTGTTGAATACAAATGCTTTGACATAATGAATATGTTTAAGCCAAACAAGATATACCAGATCCTCACCACAGAGATCTAGAAGACAAACTTTTGTTTCAATATCATTAATTTTTGGTGATCTTCTGTTCATTATATCTTGAGGACATGAAGAAGGTTTTGGCAGCACCTAAACACTCAGCAGTCCTTGGAAATCTGAGGGCATTAATTGGAGCTGGTTAATGGACCACTGGGTGTCAGTATTGTCTTTACTTACCCTGGCAGGAACTGGATCAGGTTGTCTTGTCCTTTTCAGAGACTTTTGGGTTTTGTTAGAACACAGAATCTTAGATTTTCTGTCCAAACGAGGAGGGTACCATCTAGCACAACCAGCTTTCTTCATGGAAGAAGGGGTGAAGTCATGGAGAAGGAATAGCTGATTCCTGTTCAAGGGTGGTTTCTACAACCCTGGGCTCCCCGAATTGCTACATCAGGATCTCAAACTTACATGCCCATAGAGTCAGGCAGGCAGAAGAATCAAGTGGACTCCTGCTTAGCCTAATGGAGAGGATGGGGTGCTCTTTTCTTCAGGACATACATTTGCTGTTTCCTGTTTTCTTAATCAGGCCACTTAGTGTATCTTTTACTTTCCCCAATATTGATTCAGAAAGAATGTCTTCCCTGGCTTAAAAAAGGACCACAAAAACATGATGATGCCAGTCAAATACATGATCTTCGCCACATCTGGGGGAGACAATAGGGAATGTATAAAGGTGCCAGCAGTGTCACATGCCAGTGAGGTGATGGCATCCTTACACAGGCGGATCTTCAGATTTTTCAAGAGAAATGGGAAATCTGGACTTTTATGTGAATTTTCATCATTTACACACGCTGGTTCTAATGTAAAACATCAAGACCCATCTGTGGGCCAGATATGGGACTTCTAGGATAATAAGCTATAATCTCTCTAGATTATAACTTAATGTTTTATCTTCTGACTTGAATTATTTTGCCTCCCACTTCTGGTTTGAGCTAATTGGCTCTAGCACAATGAGGGAAAGTTCCTTGGGAGACGCATAGGCGTTCCTTGTCTTTGGCAAGTGCGTCACTTTTTTTTTAATCCAAGGAAAAGAAAATGCATTGCTCAGCTGTTTGAGGGGTAGGAGACCAGAAATTTTGAATATCCAGTTAACCTCATTTGATCTAGGAGAGGTTGGGAAAGTTAAGGTTACTAACAACTTTTCAGTGCTAGGTAATTTTCTGTTGTGAATATGCTAGGAAGGAAGCTATAGAAGGGAAGCACGTGGAAGCCTCTCTGAACCCTGAGAACAGGCAGGAGAGCTGAGAGTCTGAGAGCAGTTTTAAGGCTCACAGCCACAGGACAGGCTTTGGAAATGGCCTACTCTAGACACTTTCATTTGACAGCTTAGAAAGGTGAGTTGCAAATGGAGCAGTCATCTTTTCAGAGTCATGTAGCTGGTGACAAAGCACTTCTGATTCCCGATCTCAAAGGGGGTTGGTGAGAAGAACATGCAGTCCTGTCATTGGACAACACAGTCTGTTTTATGAAAATATTCACAGACAGTAGTGTTCAGAAAAAGTAAAATCGTCATAAGAAGGAAGAAATTGACTCTTAAGAATATTCATATCTAGGAAGGAGTCAACTCTCCAACAAATGCCCAAGAAAGCCAAATTAGTCATCTTTTTTTTTTTTTTTTTTTTAATTTTAAGTTTGGAAGTCGTCTGATAGTGTTCATACACTATGTTTCTCTGGTGTACTTTTATTTAGTAAGAGTTTTTCTAGAGTTAGGAAGGAGGAAAATGATCTGTATAATCTGCAGAATGAATAATGTTATATAAAGGAGGATGTGGGAAAGATACATGGACTTAATTTGCATCAAGAAAGACTTAAGTGAGATACACTGAAGAACTTGATAGGGGATTTTCTTAAGATTGGAATGTATTCTTAGCAGAAATTATGGGATTTTCTTTAATCCTGTTATTATTGCTTTCATAATGCAAGCTAACCATCTCTGCTTTTAACAGCTTTGTAAAACACCAATCTGACCATATTGATAGCCTTTTCTTATAAAATTCTTTTAGTTATTTATTCCTGATGCCTGGGTTTGGCATGCAAGCGACACCATAACATGAATTGGCATAACTTTTCTTGTCTGGAGGTAATCTATTTCATTTTTGATTAAAAACATTAAATGGCCCTGTCTGTGGTTAAATACAGTTAAGAAGAATTCTTTGCCCTCGAATCCTTTCTCCTAAGCATTCTTCCTAACCTTATTATGCCTTTCTCAGGAAGAAACACAAGCACACATTTAGGGCTTCAAGAAGTCCTGAAGTTAGGAAAGCTCTTCCACACACAGCTCCCCTACTCACTGCCTGCTGCTTGGATACTCCAGCACTACCGAACTTTCCCTCAGGTAACTGCTCTTCTTTTCCCTCTTTTCCTTGACTGACAAACTTTTGCTCACTCTTTAAATCCAACTAAAATGCTAGTTTCATTTTGCCTTTTCTGGTAAGCTTTCTCCAAGTCTCAATAAAAGGGTTGGATACTTCTTTCAGTAGTTGCATACCCCTTTGTTCATAGTGTGTTTATCACACTTACCATGTGGAATTATAATAGCTGGGGCTGTTCCCTGCTGCAACCGTATCTGGCCTGTCTTGGACTCCACAGTACCTGCTACCTAATACATGTTTGTTAAAGGAATAAAAATTAGTCTAAGTTCAGGAACACAAAAGCCAGGAAGTAGGTTCATGATTATCTTAGTTATTGTTGTATAGTTATTACTGTGTTCTCTTGGCCTTCTGAAGTTTTGCTGAAAAATCAGCTCACAAAAGCCAGATTAATTTTTTTTCACTTTTTTTTTTCTCGTTTTTGAGACAGGATCTCACTATGTTGCCTAGGTTCTATTGCCCAGGCTAGAGTGCAATGGCATGATCACAGCTCACTGCAGCCTCAGTCTCATGAGTAACTGAGACCACAGGCACAAACCCATGCTGCTAATTTTATTTTTTTTCCTTTTTTGTAGAGATAGGGTCTCCCTATGTTGCCCAGCTTGGTCTCAAACTCCTGGGCTCCTGCCTCAGCCTCCTGAAGTATTGAGATTACAGGTGTAAGCCAATTACAGGTGTAAGCCTCTTACAGGTGTAAGCCTCTGTACCCAGCTTTTTAAAGGAAGACTTACTGAAGAAAATGCATACACATTTACTTAATGCATATTCACAGGAGTCTGCAGGATGAAGACCCAGGATACAGGGGAATGCCCATTTTTATGCTTAGGTTCAACAAAGTATGGACAGCCATGTAGAAAAAGGACTGGACAAAAATATATAATCTACTGTTAATAGACAGAGTGGGGAAACCCAGCAAGGCCTGTTTGTCTAGATTCTTGTCTGTCAGATTCTCTCTGTGCAGAACCATTCCTTCTGGATGTGAGGGGAAACCCTCGCTGAAATGGGGTCTTATAACCTACAGTCAAGGTAAGCCAGATCACGTCTTTATGGCCAGTTTTTGCACAGAAAAGCAAAGGAAAAATGGAGTGACATTTTTAGGCTTTATGGCTGTCTTCGGGGGATAAAAGAGCTTCTAGTTTCTATGACCGGCCTTGGGAAGAGGAATTCCAGTGTCTATGGCTAGCGTCAGGGAAGAATGGGACTTAGAGATAGAAAAGCAGGCGAAGGTCAGAAAAAAACCTTTTGCTTCTGGGGCCTTCAGTTTGAAGTATAGTTTTCTGAGCCCCAGCAGTTAATTTCTCTTTCAACATTTTCTAGATTTTTAGAGAAAGAAATGTTAGTGAGTTCTGGGCATTTTAACATAAGGAGCAAATTTTGGGGTGTAGCCATTAGCTTACGCATCCCTAGTGTAAAGATGGGTAAGACTGGAGGATTTGCTTAATTTTTTGCATCCATCAAAAGCTTGCTGAGCCTGTGAATATTTTGCACAGTTTGTTTTTCAGCCCTGACTTTGCAGCAGGTCAACACTCTTCCTCCTGCCTCTGGTCCTTTGGCTCCCACCTGATGTGTCTGAGCCACAATCATCTCACTGCATTAGTGCAAGCAGCATCCACTCTTCTCTTCTCTTGCACTTCTGTATACATCCCCCACAGGGCTCCTCACTGTTCTGCCTCTGTTCTCCATTCTGGTCTTTGAGTGCTGCAGTTTTTCCCAGCCTCGGGGCCTTTCCGCTGACTGCTCCCTCTCCCAGCTCTTTACCAGGTGGCTCCTTTCATTCTTCAGTTCTCAGCTCACAGCACCCTTTCAGAGAGGCCCCTGTCTTACTCAGGTTCCCTTCAGAGAGGCCCCTCTCTTACTCGGGTTCCCTTCAGAGCACCCTGAGACAAGCAAGCAGATGGCTTGGGAGGCACAGAAGGCAGTAGCCGGGGAAATCAGTGGCAAGAGGGACCAGCCACCACCACGGGCCACCCAGCTTCATCCCGTGGGAAGCTCTGGGAAAGACATAAAATGGGCTGTGGGGCTTGAACATTTTCATACCCCTTTCACTGGTACGGGATCGTGGGGGAGGGAGAGAGCACTTATGACTGCTCCTTGTTATGCAGAAAGAACAGTGGGAATATGCAAATACGGGCAGTTAGAAGCAGTCCTGAAGAGTAGTTTTCAAACTTTAGTGTGCTTACAAACCCTGGGGATCTTGTTAAAATGCAGAGTGCTTAAAGAGTTCTTTTAGGAGGCTTGAGATGCTGCAGCTCTTAGAAGCTCCCAGATAATGCCCTTGCTAATGTTCTGAGTATCACATTGTGAGGAGGAGGCAGCTGCAGTGCATGACCAAGGGACACCAGCGGGACAAGGAGAACCCACTGGTGTCTCTGCCTTCGTCCATGTCCATGCCCATCCTCAAGCGGGAATCTCCAGGCCCCCCAAACGCATCACAAGTCATTGTCTGAAATGACTGTCTGTGGTTTTTGTGTCTTGGTTAGCGCTCGGCATCTCTATTAGAATGTAAATTTCATAAGGGTATCATCTGTCTTATTGAGAGTCATTTCCCAGGGACTAGCACAGTGCCTGGTACAGGAATGAAAGGGGAAACAGGAGTGAAAGTGCCTGATGCACAGAAGACCATCAGTAAATATTTGTTGAGTGATTCGGTTTTTCACAGATATTCTCATAGACACTTATATGAGGTATATATTTATATATAAGAAACGTTATGAGCTCCTCCCCTGAGAAATGTTCTATGATTAACACAAATGATGTGGCAAATACCAAATACCACATTCAGTGGTTCTTTCTGCAGGTTTTCATTTTCTCTCTTAATGCTATAATAAAATTTCAATGTTCAGGTTGCTCGCGGTGCTCTACCTGTTACAAATGTGAGTATAATTGTGCTCTCTTTCTCACATCAGCAGCTTCCCAGCCATAGGACCCCTTATCCTTCACACCTTGCCACTTGACTAGTTGGCTTCCAGGCATTTTTTCTTGCTGCAAGGTGGAAGTATGTGGAGGGATCTGACATATAACAGGACATGCCTTGACAGCAGTTTCTTCTTTCTACCCAGTCCTTGTCAGGCAGATGGATGGGTGGCCATAGGGAATACACCTCCCTCTGTTCATCTCTTCTTCACATGGTGCCAGCAAAGCTGTGGTTCCCAGCATAGTACTCAGTGATCACTCACTGCCTCTCTTCCTCTGTTATTAAGTGTTTATTGGGAGCCTATTAAGTCCAGGCATTCTTACTCATGCTTGGGATACAGGAGTGAACGAGGCAGACAAGAATCTTTGCCCTGATAGAGCTCAGTTTCTATTAGAGGGATCAGGTGATGATCCAGATGAAGAAGTAAGGTATAGAATACCAGATTAGTGATCAATGCTCTGGAGAAGATAAAGCAAGGAAGGATGGTGAGGAGGCAGTGGGAGGTATTATACTGGTGCAGAGAGCCATGAGAAATGGAGGCCCCCCTAGAGTCTGAGCTTCCTCTGGAAACAGGAATGAACGGCATGCAGTGATTAGGCCTCACTGTCTCAAGGCAGAGAGTGAAGGAAAGGTTGGGGAAAATGGTTTAGGGTCTTGGGGAAAACACATGGAGTCTCTTTCGACTCTTGCTGACAGAGGTATTACAAAGGCAAAGGGCAAACTTCTTCGGCCTCGAAAGGTCCGCTGACAGCCAACAAAAGGCAGATTCACAAAAGAAAAGGCATACAAATGAATTAATGTCCATGGGAGCCTTCAGAATGAAGACCCAAAGATACAGGGGAAATTGTCCATTTTTATGTTTGGTTCAATAAAGTACAGACAACCCTATAGAAATAGGATTGAACAGAAAGTGTGAGATCTAATGCTAATAGACTGGCTGGGAAAACCCAGCAAGGCCTGTCTGTCTAGATTCTTCTTGACCTGTCAAAGCAGGATTCCTTCCTTCTGGGTATGGACCCTCTCTGGAATGGTGGTCTTTATGATCTGTAATCAAACAAGATCGATAATTTCTGTATGGTCAGTTTTTACACAGAAAGGTGGGGGGAAGTTTCGAGCAATATTTTTAGGTCCTATGGCTGGTTTTGGGGAAAAGGGGTTCTGGTTTTATGATCCACCTTGGAGGGAAGAGAGATCTTAGCTTCTGTTGCTAGCCTCAGGGAGAATGAGGGGCCAGTGACAGGCCAAGAGAATGGCAGAAACTTGAAAGCTAAGCTTCTGGGCTGCTTTTGAAGCCTTCATTTTCCAATATCATTTTCTTAGCCTCAATAGTATAAGAGAAGAATTCTTTATTTTTAAAATTTTGTGTGTATATATTTTTTTAAAAATCAGTGATATACTTACATGGATCAACATTTTAAAAGTATAAAAGGCTATCTAACTAAAACAAACTCCCACCTTTATCTTCTAGGAACTCAGTTTCCCCTTCTTGGATATAACTTTCTAAACAGTTTATATATTTTTTTCAAGGATATTTTACTCATATACATGGAAAGACAACATACACACAAACTACATACACACACACATCTGTATAAATATCCATAGAATACATATGTATATAGTATATATACATACACATATGTATTTCTACATGTATATATGTGTTACATCAAGTTTAGCCTAAAGCTGCCTCCTTACATATTTAAGTTCAGCCTAAAGATTTTTCTGTATGTTGTGAACTGTAACAAGTGGAGGTGTAATCACTGAGTGTCAGCCAATCAAATGTAGCCAACCTCATTTGCACTGTGTTCAAACAAGGCAAACACAGAGCTGTAACCAATCTAGTTGTTTCTGTACTGCACTTTCGTTTTCTATACATCATTTTTGTTTTGCTGTCCATAAATCTTCGACCACATGGCTGCACTGGAGTCTCTCTGAATCTTTTGTGATTCTGGGGGCTGCCTGATTTGCAAATCAATCATTGCTCAGTTAAACTCTTTTAAATTTAATTCAACTGAAGTTTTTCTTTTAATACATGTATGTATGTAAAAAAATATATATATATATAGTTTAAGATTATTTACGAATTTCTCATGTTATGAGTTGTCTGCTTGTTGCTGGATTCTTTCCACTGTATGTAACATTTACACAAATCAAATAAGGCTTTAGTAGGCTGCATGTCTATTTCAATTCTAGGAACACCATGATCAGTTAGGCAATACCAGCGATACCTGTGGGGCAAAATCATTCTGATAAATGCTTTAGCTTTTCTTCCCATTATGGTAACTGTGCCCATTTTGTGATTAAAGGCATAGACTGGGGACACAGAAAAATCTAGAAGCAAACCCTACTTGAATAGGTGTATTAATTTCCCATTACTGCTATAATGAATTACCACAAACTTAGTCGCTTAAAAATACAATTTTATTATCTTACAGTTCTTTAGATCAGAAGTCTGAAATGATTTTTAATGGGCTTGAGGTCAAGGTGTCAGCAGGGCTGTGCTATGTAAGGAGGCTCTCAGGAAAAATCCATTTCCTTAACTTTCTGGCTTCTAGAGGGTGCCTCCATCCCTTGGCTTGAGGTGACTTCCTCCATCTTCAAAGCTAGAAATGTAGCATTTTCATTCAATCTCAGTCTCTCTTCTATCCCCCTTCTTTCCCTCACTTCTTCTTTCATCATAATATGTTCTCTCTGACCAAACTGCCTTCATCTTATATAAGCTCTTGTGATGATGTTTGACCCACCAAGATAATCCAGAATAATCTTCCCACCTTGAGATCCTTAACACATCTGTAAAACCTTTAGGGTAACATAAGGTAACATATTCACCGATTCTGGGGATTCAAACGTCGACATCTTTGGGGAGTCAGTATTCACCTTATCACAGGTAGTGTTAGAAAAAATTATTTAACTTCTAGGAGTCTGTTTCCACATCTACAAAATTTTCATAAAAACAAAGCCACTTCCCAGTAGATGACAGTAGCGACTGTCCTCCCACTCCAGTTGTGACGTGGTTCCTTGGCTGGGGTGCGGGTAGGAGAATCGCCAAAGGTTGAGAACCACTGCTGTAGTGATTACTATATACATCCTCAACTCACCACACCAATTTATCTCAAGAGTCAAATTAGTATTTTGCCACTTTGTGTACAAAACTTTGTAAAAAAAAAAAAAAAAAAATTCCACTTAATCTCTCACTAGTTCATTGTGCTATTGATGTCACATATTCTATTTCTCTATATATTATAACCCTAAACTTCATTGTGTTTTGCTTTGGTCTCCCTTTCCTTTTCCCTTTTCCATCCTTTCCCTTCCTTTCCCTTCCTTTCCTTCCTTCCTTCCTTTCCTTCCTTCCTTTCTTTCTTTCCTTTCTTTCTTCGCAGGGTCTTGCTCTGCTGCCTAGGCTAGAGTGCACTGGCACAATCTCAGCCCACTGCAACCTCCACCTCCTGGTCTCAAGCCATCCCCCACCTCAGCATCCTGAGTAGTTGGGACTACACGTGCACACCACCAGGCTCAGTTGGTTTTTGTATTTTTTTGCAGAAATGATGTTTCACCGTGTTTTTCAGGCTGGTCTTGAACTCCTGAGCTCAAGCAGTCCACCTGTCTTGACCTTCTAAAGTGATGAGATTATAGGTGTGAACCACCATGCCCAGCCTGTGGTTTTTAATAGTCAATAATTTTGAAAATTTAAAGTATTCTTTTATATTAATGCACATATTTGACCTTTTTGGCATTCTTCATTCCTTCCTGCAGACCTTTGCTTTCATCTTGAGTTATTTCCTTTTAGCTTCAAAAGCTGGTGACATATTTTCTCACCTTTTGTTTGTTTAAAAATGTCTATATGCACTTCATTTATCTAATTCTAGTTTTTGTTTTAGCAGTTTGAAAATGTCATTTCCATTGTCTTTTGTCTTCCATTGTTTCCTTTTTTCTTTTCTTTTTTTATAAGAAACATGATCTGGCTGTGTTGCTCAGACTAGATGTGAATTCTTCAGCTTAAGTGATTCTCCTGCCTCAGCCTCCCAGGTAGCTGGAACTACAGGTGCACACCACTACACCCAGCTGTCACTCATTGTTTTCTGATGAAAGTCAGCCACAAATTTCACTGTTGTTCTGCTAAATATGATCTATTTTCTATGTCTACATTTAAGAATTTATGTGTGCATCTTAAAATTTTTTCTTTATTTGTGATTGTCAACCAGTTTGTGATGACTTGGATAAAATAACTGATACTGTTTTCTCTGCTGTGTCCATTTTGCTTTAGTGTTATTAAATACATTTATAATTTAATGCATTATAGTTGTTTCAGTTATAGAATTTTCACTTGGTTCTATTTTAGTGGCTTTATCTTTTGAAATTCTCATTCTTTTTATCCATTTTGTCAGTCTTCAGATTTCTTTAATATATTTCAAGAGTTATTTTAAAGTCTTTGTTTATTCCAGTATTTGAACTATTAGTGGATCTGCTACTATTCAGCTCTTTTTCCTCTTAATTAGGAGTTATATCCTGCTTCTTCACTTATTTCATAACTTTTTATTGGATGCCAGAAATTATGTAATTAAAAAAGCAAACTCTACAGCCCTTGGTATACTGTCTTTTATTTTATTCTTTTTTTTACATATATATATATATATATATATATATATATATATTTAAAAAATTTTTTTACTTTAAGTTCTGGGATACATGTGCAGAATGTGTAGGTTTGCTAATACAGTTATACATGTGCCATGGTGGTTTGCTACGCCTGTCAACTGTCTTCTAGGTTTTAAGCCCCATATGCATTAGGTTTTTGTCCTAATGCTCTCCCTCTCCTTGTGCCCCATCCTTTTACAGGCTCTGGTAGGTGATGTTCCCCCCACCACTGAGCCCATGTGTTCTCATTACTCAGCTCCCACTTATGAGCGAGAACATGCAGTGTTTGGTTTTCTGTTTGCTGAGAATGATGGCTTCCAGCTTCATCCATGCCCCTGCAAAGGACATAAACTCAATTTTTAAAATATGGAATGCTTCACAAATTTGTGTGTCATCCTTGTGCAGGGGCCATGGTAATCTTCTGTGTATTGTTTCAAGTTTAGTATATGTGCTACCAAAGCTAGCACAATACTATCTTCTAAAAGGGATGGCATGTTCTTTCCTTTGTCTGTAAGTTAGGGAAATGGGTCAATCTTTGCAATCCAGATAGAATTTGAGCTGGTTTGTGGGCTGGGATACAGCTTTCGTTAGCTGTATTTCACCTGTGTTTTCAAGTGTCTTTAGGGCTAACTTGGTCTGTACTGTGTATATTATAAACTACTTTTTCTAGTAGGACATTGGGATCTAAGCACCAGAAGACTACAGAGTGCTCGCTCTGCTTTTCCAATTCCATTTTCATACCATTTCCACACATTCACCAAAAGTTTCATGGGGAAAACTCAGCAGGGAAGAACAAGTTCTTTGCATTTGAAACTCCTGAAGACTTCAATCCCTTCACAGCAGCAGCACAAGGTCTGCCGGCTTTCCTGTATCATAGCAGAGTTCCAGAGACCATGATAAGCCCAGTCTTCCACCAGCTCCTGTGGAAATTCAGCGGAAGAGAATTTGGCCACTGATACCTGCTCACCTAGATATATCTTATCCTCCCCTGTGATTTAATTTTGGATCATTTTTCATCTGCAACTCTCCAATCTTTTAGATAAGAGGGAGATGAGGAAGATGATCCAGTAATTTTTAAAGTTTATCTGGTGGGAGAAATGGTCCCTCAGGACCTTCTACATCGTATCTGAAGGCTGTAAGTTCTTAGCTTTTAATACTTTTAAGATTTCTAATGATATCCCTTTTTAATTTCTGCAATTTTTCAGCAGAGTTTTCTCTCATTTCTTTGTAATGAGTCTTGATAAGTGTTTACCTGTTTTAATCTCTCAAAAATACCAATTTTTAAATTGTATGTTTTCTATTTTGAGTTTTTTCTCTTTAACATTCCCTTCTACTTTTTTTTTTTTTTTTTCATTTAGTTTGCTGTGCTTTTTTAGCTTCTTAGGAGATGATTAAATAATTTTTTCAGGTTTTCTTCAAAGTATGTTTGATTTTATAAATTTCTCTGTAAGCACTATTTTATCTACACTCTACAAATTCTGACAGCTATACTTTTAATATAATCATATATTTAAAACTTAAATATATAATTCTATAATTATTCAGCTTAAAATTTTTCTAATTTGCTTTGCTATTTCTTCTGACTTGTGGGTCATTTAGAAAACAATTGCTTAATTCATAAACATTTGGTGATTTTCTAGTTGTCTCATGGTTGCTGATTTCTAACTTATTTCTGCTATGGTTGGAGTACTGATTCTGGCTTCATGGCCCATTTTGGTAAATATGCATGTGCATTTGAACAGAATGTGTGTTCCGCAGCTGTTGGTAGAGTGTTCTGTATACATACCAGTTAGGTATCATTGGTTAATTGGCTTGTTCAAAAATATATCTTTTCATTTTTCTTTTTGTTCTATCAGTTACTGATATGGAGCTGTTCTGAACCTATAAATGCACATTTTTGTTTCTCCTTTCAGTTTGATCAGTTTGTGATTTATATTTGAGCCTGTGTTATTAAGGATATACACAGTTACATTCCACCAAAATTAACTTTTGTTATTTCAAACTCTACCTTTTTACTGGTAATAATACTTCTCATCTTGAAATCTTCTTGATTTCCTGTTACTATACCTACAGCAGCTTTCTTTTGATTTGTATTTGCAAGGTGTCCTCTTTTTTGCCCCTTCTGGTTCTTAGATATGTCTCCTGCAAGCAACATTTGATACAGTTATTATTGTTTATTTCTCAATATGGCCATGTTTGTGTTTTTAAAGGATATTTCATGTCCATTTATGTTTAATGTAATTGTTGATATATTTGGTTTTAAATCTGTTATCTTAGTGTATTTTCTACGTGACCCACCTGTTATATTTTTTTCTGATCTTTAGTCTTTTAAATGAATCAAATATTTTAATATTACTCTTTTGCCTCTGTTATCTTCTTTCTCATGCTCTCTCTTTTTTTTTTTTTTAAAGATAGAGTCTTGCTCTGTTGCCCAGGCTGGACAACAGTGGCAAGATATGGCTCACTGTAGCCTCAATCCCCTGGGTTCAAGTAATCCTCCCACTTCAGCCTCCCAAGTAGCTGAGACTACCAGCATGCACCACCAAGCTTGGCTAATTTTTGTGGTTGTTTTTTTTAGAGACAGAGTCTCACCATGTTGCCCAGGCTGGTCTCAAACTTCTGGGCTCAAGTGATCGTCCTGCCTCGGACTCCCTTAAGTACTAGGATTACAGGAGTGATCAGCCTCTTCTCTTTATAAAGTTTTATTTTATAACAACTATACATTTAAAAATTATATTTTAGATTCTATCCTAAACATTACAAGATAAATTTTTGACCTAGTCTACTTCAAATTTTACTTTTACTATTTCTAGGATAAAGCTTAAAAACTTCAACTCTGTTTACCATTCTCTTCCATTTTTTTGTGTTGTTGTCACATTTAAATTATGCATAAAATATACTACATTTGTATGTGTATAACTTCTTTGCACAAGATGACTTTTTTTTTGAGACAGAGTCTCACTCTGTCACCAGGCACCAGGCTGGAGTGCAGTGGTCTGATCTCGGCTCACTGCAACCTCTGCCTCCCAGCTTCAAGCATTTCTCCTGCCTCAGCCTCCTGAGTAGCTGGTACTACAGGCTTGAGCCACCATGCTCAGCTAATTTTTGTGTGTTTTTTTAAAATAGTGACGTGGTTTCACCATGTTGGCCAAAATGGTCTCAATCTCTTGACCTTGTGATCCTCCCGCTGCAGACTCCCAAAGTGCTGGGATTATAGGTGTGAGCCACCATGCCTGGCCAAGATGACTTTTATTAGTCAACTTTTATTTAAATTAATCCATGTATTCATTATTCTTTTCTGCAAGTGTTCTTCTATTGGGGATCATCTTCCTTCTGCTGAAAGAACCTCCTTTAGTAGTTTTCTAATGTTACTTTGTCAGAGGCATGTGAACCAGACCAACTCCATCTTAAATAGGAGCTAGGTAAAATGAGACTGAGACCTACTGGGCTGCATTCCCAGATGGTTAAGGCATTCTAAGTCACAGGATAAGATAGGAGATTGGCACAAAATACAGATCATAAAGACCTTGCTGATAAAAAAGGTTGCAGTAAAGAAGCCAGACAAAACCCACCAAAACCAAGATGGCCTCGAGAGCAACCTCTGGTTGTCCTCACTGCTACACCCCTACCAGCACCATGTTTACAAATGAAATGACAACATCAGGAAGTTAACCTGTATGGTCTGAAAAGGGAAGCCATGAGTAACCCACCTCTTGTTTAGCATATTGTCAAGAAATAACCATAGAAATGGGCAAGTAGCAGCCCTGAGGGCTGCTCTGTCTGTGGAGTAGCCCTTCTTTTATTCCTTTACTTTTCGAATACACTTGCTTTCACTTTATGGATTCACCCTGAATTCTTTTTTGTTTAAGATCCAAAAACCCTCTCACGGTTCTGGATCGAGACCCCTTTCCTGTAACAACTCTACTAATGACAAATTATCATACTTTTAGAAACATTTACCTTGAAATGTTTTTATTTTCTGTTAAACCCCAGCTTCCTAGGTAGCCCTGAGCTCATTTATTTTGATTTTTCCAATCAGTGAGGTTGCCAGAATCTCTCGATTGCTACTTTGTGATCTGCCTCTATGCTTTTATCTAAAAATTGGCAAGAGCATTATGGAGGGGAAAAAATAATGAATATAGGGATTTTCTTAATACTTTTTCCTTCTCGCCAGGATCTTGATCTGTTGAATCCTGGCTGCCTTCATTATTCTCTGATGAATGTAAACAGTTTTTTTAAATAATGTTAATTTATTTTTCTTAGATTTCATAGTTGTTTTCAGTGGGAAGTTTACTATGAATGAAGCTTCTC
Organism: Plecturocebus donacophilus; assembly: GCA_004027715.1. Lineage (NCBI taxonomy): Eukaryota > Metazoa > Chordata > Mammalia > Primates > Pitheciidae > Plecturocebus > Plecturocebus donacophilus. Next base: position 46,054 of record PVKP010001718.1, read on the forward strand.
TGTGACAGCTAGAAGTAGAACCTATAAATTATTTTTTGTTTTTAATGAAACATATATATTACAAGGAAGTCTGTCCTCACCCATATGGTGGCCTTTCAGATATTTTCCTACAGCTTCTACAAAGCCTGTCAAGCTTCTCTTCTCTAGATTAAATGGCTAAAGTTCTTTAATGTGCCAAGATCTCTAGACCCCTCCCCATTCTGGTTTCTCAACTTATCTTTTCACCCTTTTTTTAAACTAGAGAGCACAAAGATTATCATTCCTGGTTTTAGAGTCAAGTTACTTCTAAATCCTGGACCCCTCATATTAAACACTTGGCCATGAGCAAGTTAACTTATGTAAGCCTTTGATTTTTCACCTGCAAGATAAAGGATATTACCAAGCTTGCAGAATCATTTTGAATTAAACGGGTGTTCTCTATTATAGTAAGCACTCAATAAAGTTAACTGCTGCAACTGCTTTCATGTTTGCATACCTGTTACCTCTTTGGCAGGGCATCCGATTGGTATAAATTCTTAGTATTGTCCTAATGGGTTTGCTGAATTTTTTTGTGTACCTGTTTTTTACATGTACCTGGTTTAGTTTTTACTGTGTAAAAACTGTAGAATCATCCTCAAAGAAGGTATAAATCTGAAAATATATCTTTCCTCCTCCTTAACACCTCCCTCTTCTTGGCTGAAGAAATGGGAGAAAAGATGTTTTTGGAAGAATTTAATTTAACTGCAGGAATACCATTTAAACAGTAAAGTGTTCTCCCCCTCTTCACAATGACCCTTTATCAGGATTTCATTTGGCTTCCTTTTGTTTTAGAGAAGAAAATTAATGAACGTTTGGATGCAATCTTAAGCCAAGGTCGGCAGCAGCTGCTGTTTGAAATATCTATTTTCTTACACTCATTTCTGACCCTTCTGAATCCTGTTATCAGTGCCTGCACATTTTTGGTAACTGATTGTCATTACATTGTGAGGATGCTGCCCGGATGATTGCTCCTCAACCAGAGATGTCAGCCAGCTGAAACATACCAGGAGACAACAAAGGACATTCCTGACTTGGGGAAAAATGGAACAGGAGAAATTTACATGTGTTTGACATTTATATTCTTTTGAGTAGCTTTTGTCTCTTTGAAAATTCCCTGAACTTACTACCTCAAGCAGAAGAATGGGATATAAATGCAAGGGAGAAAAGAAAATCTGCTTTGAAGATGGGGGAGTAAGACGAAGAATTAGAGGTTCGTCTCTTTCTTTTAAGGCCTTTTTTGGTTATGGAAAAGGACAGAATTGTAAAATTAACAAGGTCACAATAACTTTAGTTCCTGATGTATTGGGGAATAGTTCTATTAAAAGCGTAATGTATTTAAAGGCTTGTCAAACCAATGTTTCCTCATAGCCTCTTTCTACCTGTCTTTTATACCAAAGAGTGCTAGCCCAGGTGTTTTTTGTATTATTGATTACATGTAAAGAAGAATACTTTGAAATGTTACTTATATGTGGAGGTCTCTGTGTTGGAACAATAGAGGTTTATTTGCATGCTGAGCTTCTGATCTCAAATGGTAGAATTTCACATAAGACTGATAAGCCCCGGTGATTAAACCCCAGAGGCACCATCAGTGCCCTATCTCAATCTTTATTTCTTAACAAATGCAGAACTCATCAGTTGGTGCATGCTCTGGAAAGCAAGATTAACAGAATCTTATTTTCTAATAAAGTGTTGGCAGAAGTGGGTGATGCTTTTAGATTAATACATTGAACGTAATTTACAGTGCCAGAGGTACCTTCAACTCTGTAAAACCAGTGGTACCTTCTTCTATTATCTAAGACCTTTGACATCTGGGATACTTAAAAAATGCAGTACCTGGATTTATGCTATTTATTTAGTTAAAGCAGCTAGTTTCTAATATTTTAGACAGTCTAAACCTTTTTGTCCCCACATGTTTTCTGTGGGAGCCTACTACATAAAAGATAATTTTTTAAAACAGAGATTCTGGTGGATGCAAGGCAGTAAGAGACTCTGTCCTATTGCTTTCCCCTTTATCCTGACGAAGCCTCTCTGCTGCATCTCAACACAATTCATGGGCTACAGGAAACAGAGCTGACAAAACGCCAGCCTAAGGAAGCCAGTGAGACATGTGCGTTATCAGAAGAGGGTTGCAGTGACCAGACATGACCCTTGCAGGCTAATTAAAACAGTGACATCACTGGGAGGAGGTGGCTTTCTTGTTAGTTCTTTCACAGAATTGTTTTTCAGAAAAATAGGGTCGTTCTGGAATTTTGTCATTTCCATGATTATACTGCCCCTAGGATGTTTCCAGAGACTAAAAGAAGTGGCTAGAAATCATATAGATATTTTTCTGTTTTCCTGTCTTTCAGATGGCTTCATGTAATTTCTCTATCCTTTTATCTGTCTACATGCAGTGTGAAAGGAAAATAAAATATTGGGACCCCAAATTCACTATGCCACAGGGAAAAGTTAAGCTTGGAAGCTGAGTCACAAAAATGCCCCAAATCCTGCCATTCCTTTTGTTCCTAAACTTGATAGCTACAGATAGAAGACCACATGTCTCCACGGGGGCCCCCTTCACACTGACAGTGTCAATTAACAGCTTATCTTCACAGGTTTAGAACAAGAGGAGACTAGAAATTGTCCCTCCCACCCCAAGATGAATACATATTTGACTGCATCCTCTACTCTGTTTATCTTATGTAAAAATTCAGACTTACTGAGTATGAGATGAATACATAATTATTTCCTCTACTCCTCCTTTTCATGTACAACATATGGGCTCAGCCTAATTCAAAGCCTCACAAGAGTGTGATGATAGCCTTCCCCCCCATTTTTTCTTCCCCCTTTCCCCTCCTGCTTGCCTTTTTTCTTTAAATATTGAAGCCTTCAAAATCCTATTTGGAAAAAAAAAGCAGGCTACAGATCCCACTGCGGCTTGTGTCTTTTTCCCAGGCACATCCTCAACCTTGGAAAAATAAACATCTACAATGATGGAGATTTGCCTCAGTCATTTTCTTTGATGTACAGCATTCATCATTACAAGGCATATTTGGTCTTCCGCTAATTTATGTGAGTTTTAATCTGGGCTCTATGGAGTACAAAAGATAGAGATGACTGGTATGAAATCTGTCTGTAAAGTAAGATGAAAAACTTTGTTTCTAGCTTATGGAATTTGTGGAGTGGGTGGGAGGCTGCCGAAGAGATGAGGATTCCTGAAGAACCTCAAAGTTAGGCATGTCTCTAGAATTTGAGACTGATCGTTAGGTATTATCCTAAAGAAATTAGATCTTTTTTGAATTTGAAATGACAGACACTGGCTTCAGTAAGAGGAGTTTACTGGTTCACAAAACTGAAAAGTCTGTGAGTTAGGGCAGTCCTCAAAATTCATAAAGTCATCTGGTCTCTTATGCTTGCTTTCTATGCAATGTTTCCTTATATGGACTAGCCCCAGTTTTTGCTTCTTTAGATTCGATTCATTCTTGCATCAGGTACAGGGAAAGGTATGGACGGTGGCATTGCTGCAACAGTTTTAGGCTTTACCCAAGCCAATTTAGGAACCCAAGAAATAAAAGAGACAGTTTCTTCCCCTAGCATCAAATAACAAGTCCTAAAGAAGGATTCTCTTGACTAGTTTGGGTCACATTCTTAAATGTAGGTCAATCAGTGATCAAGGGTCATGGAGATACTATATTTACTTCTGTATCTCGATCAGAATATTCATAATTTTTACCTCAGTTCCCTCAGCTGAGTCTATTTGGTCATTTAAGAAGGCTACATGAGCCTGGGCACTGTTGTTCATGCCCATAATCCCAGTACTTTGGGGGGCTGAGGTAAGAGATCGCTTGAGCCCAGAAGTTTGAGATAAGCCTGGGCAACATAGTGAGACCCTGTCTCTGTAAAACAAACATACAAACAAAAGCAAGACACTATCTCTATTAAAAAAAAAAAAAAAAGCAAAAGTGAGATGCTGTCTCTATGGAAAAAAAAACAAACAGAAAAACATGCTACATGACTGTTACTTCTCTGAAAGAATAGGAGTATTTGCATGGAACCCTCCAGACGCTCCACTCAGAGGTTTTGGCAATAAAAACACAGTAGCTACTTGGGATTGATTTGGCTCTATCAGGAAGAATGAGAAAGAAGGCAAAAACAAGGTGTCTGAATGGAATTAAACAATGAGTGTAGTCTTAATAACTCAGAAAGGGCAAACTCTACCCTTCCCATGCCACTGGCAGGCTTCAGTTGCCATACTGCTCTTTTCTGTGAAGTCCAGACATGGACTCAGAATCTTTTTTTTTTTTGGCTGGTTTCGAACTGCTGACCTCATGATCTGCCCGCCTCTGCCTCCCACAGGGCTGGAATTACAGGCGTGAGCCACCATGCCCAGCCCAGAATCCTTTCAAAATAGCCCTCTAGGAACTCAATATTGGTAGGGAAAATAAACTTATTTAGCATCCCTGGCATAACCAGAAGTCCCCATACTTCATCCTTGTCTCTTATTCCTCTCCAGTGTTACAGAACCTGGGTGCATCTTTGAAATTCTAAAAACAGGTGGGTCTAAATTTCTTAGTTAGGGTCTATATGGGTATGTGGAAATCACAGGATGCCGCTCTAGTTGTTTTTGTTCCATTTTAAAAGAATAAGGCAATTGACTAATGGAAAACCTAGGATGATGAGGCAATAAAGAAGAGTTGGGATATTTTACCTCTCCTTTTCTTCTAAAATCCACATTTATAACGCTGTTAACTTGATGGCTGGCAGATTCTTACTGATGTTGAGAAATATGCCATTCCCCCCTCCACCCACAGCTTACTGTTCACATCATTATAACTTTGTTATTTTACTATCTTCATCAATATGAGTTTATTCTTCCAAGTGAAGGCAATTAAAATATTTTAGCCCACAATGTATTTCTTTGACATATGTTGACATGGCTGTTACTTGGCCAGCAAACAGAAGTGGCTTTGCAAAGCTGTCTTTTTTTTTTTTTAATTGTAGTTTAAGTTCTGGGATGCATGTGCAGGATATGCAGGTTTGTTACATAGGTAAACATGTGCCATGGTGGTTTGCTGCACCTATCGACCCATCACCTAAGTATTAAGACCCACATGCACTAGCTATTTATCCTAATGCTCTCTCCACCCCTTACTGCTGCCACTCCCACCTCCAAGCTGTCTTAACTGGGGGAAAATGTGCATCTGTAGAGAATTTCCTTGCCCCCTCCCTTTTCCGAGGGAGGCTTCATCTCATAACAAAGGCCACCTTTGCTACCCAAGCCTTTTCCTTTCTCATTCTCCTAACCTCTGTCTTGCCACTAAATGTGTTTCAAGCCATGCTCTGAGTGTAAACTCTTTAATGTGGTCTCAGGGTGGTATATAAGTTTCTATAATTCATTGGGAAATTGGATCTTCATTGTGAAGGCCCCCGTGTATACACATTAAATAAACATGTTATGTCTTTTCTCCTATTAAACAGTCTCATGCCAGTGAAGTTTCAATGAACCTTTAGGGGCCAAAATCCTATGACCTCCACGTAGGAAATGCTTGCCCAAGAAAATAAATTTATAAATAATAATATCACTCTGTTAAGGTGGTGTTCTTCCTTCCCTAGTAAGAGAAACTCAGCTTTGTCCCATAAGGTGTTTGGATGATATTTTAGAAGAGTCAATACTTAACAATGTCAACAGCTACTTGGCTATGTATTTAAGTCCAATATATACTGGGTGACTTCTATCATTAAGAACTTAGAACTTCTGTGGAATAAGCTGAAAAAAAAAAAGATGACCAAGGCACAGCTCCTGTTCTCCAAATCCTCACAAACTAATGGAGAAGTATGAGGCAAATAAATGCCATAATAAAGTAATATTAACAGGTAGTTTGAGAGAAGAAATTAATTCCAACCAAGACATTTCACTAGGCTTCTTGGAGGTGGTATGTTTACATTTTGCACTGAAGTTTGGCTAATATGTCCAAAGGGGAATGAGGTGAGGGAGAACATTCTAGACTGAGGATATAGTAGCATGAGTCAGGGGCAATGAAGTAGAAAAAGTGAGAACGTGTCTCAAACTCAAGTAGACATGTGGGCTAGTATCAATAGTGAGAAATGAAGCTGAAAAGTTGGATGTAGATCCAAGCTTTACATACTTGGAATGCCTGAAAAGAGTTGCAAGTCACTTTTGTATGCAGTGAGAATGTATGGAAGAGTTTTGAGCTCCCTCTCTTTTTCTTCACTCTCCCTGTTCTGTTCTTTCCTTCTTTTCTCTCAGGCTGTCTGCCTCTGTCTCTTGCTGTCTCTCTCTTCTTCCCCTTTTCCACAACCTACAATCCTTTTTTTTCTCCCTCACCCACTCCTTTTCCCTTAATCGAATATCTTCCTGATTATCTTTCCCATCTCTTTAGCCTGTAACCTTCCATTCCCTTTTGTGCTTTCCTTCCCTCTCTCATCTTCTCTCCACAGTTTGCCTCGTCTCCAGCTCTTCCATCTCATCCTTCTCACTAATTATCTCCCTACTGTTAGAAGTCTTGCTCCTGTTGTCCCTAGTCCCCTTGCCTCTTGCCTGAGACCCCTGGCCCTGCCCCAGGGTCATCTTTCTTGCTTGCCTTCACTCAGTCTTTCTCAAACACTCCCCCTTCTGTACTTCTATGTGCACATTGTCCTCATTTTTTTTTGACATAGTGTTACTTGCCGATCTTCATTCTTTTCTACTACAGCAGCAAGTTTTTCTCTTTGTGACTAGGATGCTGGCACCTTATTTCCAGCCATATGATCCAAAGGCAAGGCCTCTTTTCCTGCAGCTCCAAACTGAACAATCCCACGGAAAGACTCTCGTTAGCCAGCCTTGCCATAAGTGTCTTGAATATAATATAATATGGTTGTACCATGATTTATTATTTCCCTGGTGCTCAGTTTGTTACGGGTTTTAGCTTGACATGCAATTCTGTAAAAAAAACTTTTAAAATGTTACTTCAATAAACCTAGTTTTAACCATAATTAATATTAATCATTAGTATTAATCATGGTGGCCAGGAGTCGGGTACTGACAGTAGCAAGGCTTTGTATCCATGCACAAGCCTATGGCTAGCAGCTTTTCCAGAACCACAGAGACTAGGGAAGAGATGGCTCCCAAGTCGGTAATGCTGGACAGACCAGAAACAGTTGATGTTCACTTTGTGATTATTATAGTTCCCTTTTCACATGAGGAAACAGACCTGGGATATTGACCCTTCCTATCACAAACACCCTGACTGAAACTGACTTAAAATTCATATAACTTCCCTATGATGTCTTCATTCTCTTACTAATTTTAAATGAAGTGTCTTTGCTCTGAAGTGTGGCTGCAGCTTCTGTATTATAAATGTAGCAAATGATTTGGGGGAGCATTTGAATTATGGCAGCTGATCTGGTCTGCTGTTTCCTCTTTCTCTCTCTCTCTCTCATTCTCTGTCTCCTTCTCCCTCTTGTCTTTTTCCTTTCTTCTCCTTTTCCTTCTAAGAGGATAGCTAAAGGGAAGAAACACAACTCATTCTTTTTTTTTTTTTTTTTTTTTTTTTTTTTTTTTTTTTTTTTTTTTTTTTTTTTTTTTTGAGATTGAGTCTCACTCTGTTGGCCAGGCTGGAGTGCAGTCTTACGGATCTCAGCTCACTGCAATCTGCCTTCCAGGTTCAAGTGATTCTCCTGCCTCAGCCCTCTGAGTAGCTAGGATTACAGGTGTGTGCCACCAAGCCCAGTTAACTTTTGTATTTTTGGTAGAGATGGGATTTTGCCTTGTTGGCCAGGCTGGTCTTGAACTGCTGGCATTAGGTGGTCTGCCAGTCTCGGCCTCCCAAAGTTCTGAGATTACTGGCATGAGTCACCATGCCCGGCCACAACTCATTCTTCATTTGATTCATTAGTTTGCATTTTCTTCTTCTTACAAACATAACATCCTAATATTTCTAAGTGCTGATTTCTTAATACTGAAGTACCCACCTGCCAGGCTGCCAGAGTCCAGCTGAGTAGCCTGGTGAGAGACTTTATGATGATCAGACCAGAGCATGATTCTCTCAACAGAACAGGGAGTGATACCACAGGCTGTGCATTCTAATGTCTAAATAAATAAGCAGAATATCTTACTTTTTATCAAGATTAAAACTTTAAGCCAACTCAGCATGTGTCAAAACAGAATGGAAAGTATCAGTTAAGTTCTAAGATAGAGAAAAGCGCCTTTGGTAAACTACAGTTTCTTTTTACATTAGAGAAGAGGTGCATTGCTGTTTGCCCTTTTAATGTGTCTTTAATGGATTTATTCTAAATTGAAAAGGAATAAATGCACACTTCAAAAGTTTGGAAAAGTATGTAGCAGTACAGAGAAAAAGGAGAGAAAAACACTAAATGAGAGATGTTTTTTGCCTTTCCCCCATTGTTTTTACGGTTCAAAAAAATGGTGCTGTTTTAATTTTGCATCATTCTTGTATAAAATTGTAAGATTTACTAATGTTCCTTGTCATCCATACAGTTACAAAACATGATTTTTAATTATTGAATAAAATATAATATGGTTGTACCATGATTTATTATTTTGCTGGTGCTCAGTTTGATATGGTTTTCAGCTTTTTCTCAATGATAAGCTGCTAAACCTGGCACATTTTTTCTGTGTGCATTTTATTTCTCTCTGACTTCCTTGACATGCATGTATAGTAGGCACAAAGTTCATAATGCAATTCTGTAAGAAATAGATTTAAAAGTTTACTTCAGTAAATCTAGTTTCAACTATGAGGTTCTGTTCCTTTAAGGTAGACAGGAACTATGCTGTCAATCCTGATTGGAGCCCCTTAAGTCTCCCAGGTAGCCCCAGAAGTACACAGCTCATTCTCTTGTCATCTGGTAATAGGGGAAGGTGGGTATGGAGACCCAGCTGACACTGGGAAACACTGTTTTCAAAAAAAGTACTTTTATGAAACACTTTTCTGTACAGTTCAGAGGCTTTTGTTACAAATAGGCACCTAGATTTTAGTTATTTTGTGATGGTTGCTTTAGATATTTTAAGAAGTTTAAGAAACTAAACCGTACTAATATTGTTCAAGCTCAAAATTTATCCCTTTCTAGAAATACAGCAATTTTAACATTGCTGAGAATTCTTTGTATTCATATTGTTATACTTTTAAAAACACAGGTATTCATAATTAGTATTCTTTTTGTATATGAAATGTGTATTTCAGTATTGTCATATTATATATGTCATTTTTATTTTTTCCTCAACAATATGTTTTGAGGATTGCTCCAGTTTGGGTGATTAAGCAGAGGGGTCTTTCATCTTAACCTCTGTGTAATATCCTCATTGTAGAAAAATACTACCATTTATTTATCCATTGTCCCTTTGATGGACAATTATGTTCATCAAGTGCTGTCCACACTTATTGTCAGATTTCCTATTTGCAGCCCATCTGAGGATTTTGGAATGCTATTTATTGTAAGTTAGTTTGTTTCCTTTTTTAGTAGTGTGGGGAGAGCATCGAGTCATGTATTTATTAGTCATTACCGTTTCCTCTTTGCCCACCTTCACAGAATTGTTTATATATTCTTTATACTAGTTTTGTGTTGAGTAAAGGCTTTCCTGCCCCCTTTTGAGACAGAGTCCGCTCTGTCACCCAGGCTTGAGTGCAGTGGCACGAACTCGGCTCACTGCAACCTCAGCCTCCCAGGTTCAAGTGATTCTCCTGTCTTAGCCTCCTGAGTATCTGGGATTACGAGAGCCCGCGACCATACCCAGCTAATTTTTGTATTTTTATTAGAGGTGGGATTTCACCATGTTGGCCAGGCTGGTCTCGAACTCCTGACCTCAAATGATCCACCCACCTTAGCCTCCCAAAGTACTGAGATTACAGGTGTAAGCCACCGCACCTGGCTGAGCAAAGGCTTTTTAACATCTCTTTTCAGCCTGTGGTATGGTTGGTGCAGAAGTAATTGTGATTTCAGACCATGAATTTTAAATTATTGTAACTAGGCTCAAACACATCTTTATTAACCAAAACAGATACCATTACAATCAACACATTTTTGCCAACAAGAAATAAGTGTTCCTATAGTGTAAAAATTCATGCTTCAGGATTTGACAAACTCTTGGCAAACATTTTCTGCCTCCTGCTGGTTGTGGAAGTGTTTTTCCCTACAAAAAGTTGTAGAGATGTTAGAAGAAGTGGTAGTCGGTTGGCAAAAGGTCAAATATGGCAGATGAGGCAACTTTGTAGCTCAGTTCATTGAACTGTTGAAGCCTTGGTTGTGTGACCTGCAGCCAGGTGTTGTCATGAAGAATTGGGCCCTTTCTGTTGACCAATGCCAGCTGCAGGTGCTGTGGTTTTCAATGCAGCTCATCGATTTGCCAAGCATACTTCTCAGATGTAATGGTTTCTCTGAGATTCAGAAAGCTGTAGTGGATCAGACCAGCAGGAAGCCACTGAACAATGACTATGACCTTTTTTTGGTGCAAGTCAGGCTTTAGAAAGTGCTTTGGAGCTTCTTCTCGGTCCAACTACTGGGCTGGTCATTGCTGGTTGTTGTAGAAAATCCACTTTTAGTTGCACATCACAATCTGATTGAGAAATGGTTCATTGTTGGTGGGTAGAATAAGAGAAGATGACACTTGATATTGACAATTTTTTAAAAGATTTTCACTTAGTTGATGAAGTATCCACTTACCGAGCTTTTTCACCTTTCCCATTTGCTTTCAAATGCTGAACAACCATAGAATGGTCAAGGTTGAGGTCTTTGGCAACTTCTCCTGTAGTTGTAAGAGTATCAGCTTTGACGATTGCTCTTAATTGGTCTCGTCAACTTCGTATGGCCAGTCCCTATGCTCCTCATTGTCAAGGCTCTGTCTTCTTTGCAAAACTTTTTGAACCACCTCTGCACTGTACCTCTGTTAGCAGTTCCTGGGCCAGTGTGTTGTTGATGTTGCTAGTTGTCTCCTCTGCTTTATAACCCATTTTGAACTCAAATAAGAAAATAGCTCAAATTTTCTTTTCTTCTAACATCGTTTCCATAGTTAAAATAAATATATAATAAACAGCAAGTAATAAGTCATAAGCAAAAAAATAAAATGATGTGAGAGATGCCCATTAAAATGATGTATAACATAACTACATTTATTTAAGAATGTATTCCGATGTCAAATGGTGAATTTTAACTGCAAAAACTGCAATTTTACACCAACCTTTAAACTTCTGTACAGTGAACACCACCATAATTCTTTATTTTCTATTTATGGTGGTGTTCATTGTATAGACGTTTAAATTTTTAAAGTAATCAAATTTTCCTTAATACTACTATTACCCTCAGAAATTATTTTTTATCATGTCTTTAAAAATCATATTTCTATAGTTTTGGCTAAATTTTTTAAGGGTCCTTTTCCTTGTTAGATCATCATTCATTTGGAATTTATTTCAATGAATGTTTTGAGGTAGGAATCTAATTTGATTTGATTTTTCCATACAGGAAACAATTTTCCCAGTATTATTTATTGAATACGCCATCTTTCCCCACCAGTTTGAAATGACATTTCTGTCATTTCCAATTTTCCATATATGCATAGGTTAGTTTCTGGGCACTCTATTCTGTTCCACTGGTCAGTTGCCTACCTCTGTTTCAATAATTCTACTGTCTTACTCCTGATAGCTTCATTTTTTAAAAATCTGGTAAGTAGTTTCCGTGCATTAGTAATCTTCAAAATTGCTTTAGATAATCTTGGCCCATTAATCATCTATTAAAATTTTAGCATCAGTTTGTCAGCGTACATGAGAAACCCTAGGTCTTTCATTGAAATTACATTGAAAATTAATAGATTACTTTGGGAAGATTAGATATTTTTCTGATATTGAATCTGCCAATATACAAGTATGGAGTATTTATTTATTCAGATCTCTTACATTCTACAATAATACTTGGTAATTTTTTGAAGATAGGACTAATATATTTTGGTTAGATTTATATTTAAGTACTTCCAAGATATTGTTACTAGGTTAAATAGAGTTTGTCGTATTATATTTTCTGATTGTCTTTTGCTAATGTACAGAAAAATTATTGATTTTATTTTATAATATGTTCAGCAAACTTGCTAAACTCTTTGATTAGCTTTATCACTGAAATGTGGAATTTTAAAGTAACTTTCTGAATCCGTCAGATGATTAAATACTTTTTCTCTTATTTTTGTTTATAGTTGGTTACATTAATTTTCTTTTACATTAAATCATTTTTGCTTACCTGGAGTAAATTTTTTTTAATGTTTATATGTCTGCCTTTTTATGGGCCTGGCACACTTCTGCTGTGCAACTCTGCTATCTATGTTTGCCTTTTTATATATTAGTAGAATCAACGTGCAAATGATTTTATTATGGTAAAATTTACTTAATATAAAATTCACAATTTATTCTTTCAAAAAAATGTATAATCCAATGACATTTAATCCGTTTACAATGTTGTGCAACCATCATCCTTAACTTTCATCACCACAAAAGGAAACCCTCTACTTATTACTCAGTGACTCCCTGTCCTTTTTATCCCCGTCTATCGCCTGGGAAGCACTCTTCTACTTTCTCTATGGATGTTCCTTTGAGCATTTCATATAAATAGTCTTACAGTATATTGCCTTTTGTGTCTAGTTGCTTTCACTTAGCATACTGTTTTCAAGATTTATCCATGTGGTAGTGTCTATTAGTACTTCATTTTTATGGCTGTGTAATATTATATCACATGTAATATGTCATATTTTGTTTAGCCATTCATCAGTTGATGGACACTTGAGTTCTTCCCATCCTTTGGCTATTGTGAATCTGCTACTATTAATATACGTGTACAAATTTTATTTAAACATCTGTTTTTAACTATTTTTGGTACATACCTAGGAGTAGAATGGCTGAGTAATACTATTAATATACGTGTACAAATTTTATTTAAACATCTGTTTTTAACTATTTTTGGTACATACCTAGGAGTAGAATGGCTGAGTAATACTGTAATTCTATGTTTAAGTTGTTAAGGAGCCATTAAACTATTTTCTACAGTGGCTGCACCATTTTACATTGCTACCAGTAGTATACATAAGTACCTATTACTTCACATCCTCAGCAGTACATTTTCTGGTTCTTTGTAGCCATCCCAGTGAGCACAAAGTTATATCTCCTTGTGGCTTTTATTTGCATATCCCTAATGACTGAGATGTTCAACATTTCTGAATGTGCTATATTGACCATTTGTACATCTTATTTGAAGAAATGCCTATTCAAGTCTTTTGCCCATTTTAAAATTGGGTTATCTTTTTTTATTACTGAGATACGTGTTCTTTGTATATTCTGGATACCAGATCCTTATCGGATATGTAATTTAAATATTTTTTCTCACTCTTTGGATTAACTTTTCACTTTCTTGATAGTGTTGTTTAATGGAAAAATGTCTTTAAGTTTGAAGTCCATTGTGTCTTTTTTTCTTCTGTTGCTTATGCTTTTGGTGTCATAGAATTGCAAATATTTTGCTATATATTTCTATATTTTTCATCATGAAATAAATTGGTCTGTAATTTTTTTGTAAAGTTCTCAGTGTATTTTGGAAATAAGGTTATGCTGGCTTCATAATAAAAGTTAAGACATTTTCCTTTTTTATTGTCTGGAGGGGTTTGTGAAAGATTGGCCTTATTTTTTCCTTAAGTGTTTGGAGTAATTCACTCATAAAGACCTCTGGGCCTTCTGTGTTCTTGGTGGGATATTTGAAATAATTTAATTTCATTAGAGATACTGAAATGTTCAGAATTTGTATTTCCTTTTGTCAGCTTTGTTTTTGTTTTTTTTTTGAGGAAGTTTTTATTTAAACCGGTGTGTCAAATTTATTGGTATATAGTCATTCATCATAATCTATTGTTCACTTTTTCATTTCTGTAGGCTCTGTAGTAATGACCCCTTTTTACTTTAGAAATTGTTGAGCCGGGCGCAGTGGCTCACACCTGTAATCCTAGCACTTTGGGAGGCCGAGGTGGGTGGATCACCTGAGGTCAGGAGTTCAAGACCAGCCTGGCCAACATGCTGAAACCCCATCTTTAAAAAAAAAAAAAAATGAAAGAAATTGTTACTTTTTTTGTTAATCAGGTTTTTAAGGTTTTTAAGGGATTATCAATTTATTAATCTTTATGTGGAAACAGCTTTCTTGAATTTCTCTATTTATATTTGTTTTCTGTTGCATTGACTTCTGTTTTATGGTTATTCATTTCTTTAAATTTGATTTATTGTTTATGTACTAGCCTTTTGAGATGGATGCTTGGATAATTAGGTTTCAAACTATTTTCTAATACATGCACTTCAGGTTGTAGATTTCATTCCAAATATTGTTTCAACTGCAGCCAACCACCATCTAATTTTTTAAAAGGCAATTTAATTAAAAGATAATTTACTAGCATAAAATATAAAATAAAACAAACATTTAAAATGTGGAATTTAGAACTTTTTAGTATATTCACAGATTTGTGCAACCATCAGTGCTACCTAAATTAAGAATATTTTCTTGATTCTGAAAACAATTTTACACATGTCAGCAGTCATTCCCTATTGTCTTTTCCACCCAGCCTCAGAAAACCACTAATCTGCTTTCGGTCTATATTCATTTGCCTATTCTGGACATTTCACATAAGTAGAATCATACATTGTGACCTCTTTAATCTGGCTTCCTTTACTTATCAAAATGTTTTCAAAGTTTATCTATTTTGAAGCACATGTGAATAGTTTATTTCTTTTTGTGGCTGACAATCTATTGTATCTGTATTGAATTTTATCTTCATTTGTTGGCAGACATTTCTATTGTTTCTACTTTTTGTATATTATGAATGATATTGCTATAAACATTTGTGTACAAGTTTTGTGTAAATATAAGCTTTCATTTCTTTTCAGTATTTTGTTAAATTTCCACTTAAGAGTGGAACTGCTGAGTTATTTGATGACTCTACTAAGAAATGCCAATATAGTTTCAAAAGTAGCTACACTATTTACGATCCCTCTGGCATCATATGAGAATTTTAGTTTTTCCACATCCTTACCAACACTTGTGATTTTCTGTTTTTGATTATAACCATCCTAGTGGGTGTGAAGTTGTATCTCATTGTTTTTTATTTGGATTTTCCTAATGATTAATGATATTGAGCATCTTTTCAAATGTCCAATAAGTACTTATTGGATATTTGTATATGTTATTTGAAGGAAATATTTATTTAAATCCTTCAACCATTTTTAATTGAGATGTCTTTTTATTTATGAGTTGTAGTTAGTCCTTTATACAAGTATCTTTATGTCACTGTATAAAGTATCTTTACATCAGACATGAATTTGTAAATGTTTTCTTTGGTTCTATAGTTGGTCCTTTCATTTTCTTGATGGTGGCTTTGAAGCACAAAAGTTTTAAATCTTGCTATTTTGTATTCGTTGTTGTGACTTTGGTATCATCTCTAAGAAATAATTGCCTAACCCAAGGTCACAGAGATTTCTCTGTTTTCTTCTAAGTGTTTTATCATTTTAGCTCTGCGACACATTTTGAATTAATATTTGCATTTTGTGTGAGGTAGGTGTCCATTTTTCCTCTTTTTTAAATGAATAGAGGTATCTAGTTGTCCCAGCATTTTTTGTTGAGCCTCATATTCTTATTCTGGTGAAAATATCTTATAGTCTTTGACTCATTAAGGGGTATGGACCCCTTCTTTACACCATATACAAAAGACTAACTCAACATGGATTAAAGAGTTAAATGTAAAACCCCAAGCTATAATATAAAAACACTGGAAGATAACTTAGGCAGTACCCTCCAGGACGTAGGAAAGTAAATGAGATCTAATTAAACTAAAGAGCTTTTGCACAACAAAAGTTTATCAACAGAGTAAACAAAACCTACAGATTAAAAGAAAAATTTTGTGAACTGATATCCAGCATCTATAAGGAACTTGAACAAATGTCTGAGAAAAAAATAACCCCGTAAAAATATGTGGGCAAAGGACATAAACAGACACTTTTCAAAAGAAGACATACACGTGGCCAAGAAGCATATGAAAAAAAGCTCAATATTTTTGATTACAGAAATGCAAATCAAAACTATAATGAGATACCATCTCACACCAGTCAGAATGGCTATTATTAAAAAGTCAAAAAATGACAGGTGCTGGTGAAGTTACAGGGAAAAAAACATTTATACGCCATGGATGGGAATGTACATTAGTTCAATTATTGTGGAAAACAGTGTGGCAATTCCTCAAAGACTAAAACCAGAACTACCATTTGACACAGCAATCGCATTACAAGGTATATACCCAAAAGAATATAAATCATTCTGTCATGAAGACACATGTATGCATATATTCATGGCAACACTATTCACAATGGCAAAGACAGTCTACCATCAAAGGTAGACTAAAGAAAATGTGTTACATATATACCGTGGAATACTATGCAGCCATAGAAAGGAATGAGATCATGCCCTTTGCAGGAACATGGATGGAGCTGGAGGCATCATCCTCAGCAAACTAACACAGAAACAGAAAACCAAATACTGCATGTTCTTATAAATAGAAGTTAAATTACGAGAACATGTGGACACGCAGAAGGGACAACAAACACTGGGGCCTGTCAGAGGGTGGAAGGCAGGAGGAGGGAGCGGATCAGGAAAAATAACTAATGAATGTTAGGCTTAATATCTGGGTAATAAAATAATCTGTACAACAAATCTCCATGACACAAATTTACCTATATAGCAAACCTGCATTTTCCCTGAACTAAAAGTTAAAAAAAAGTTCTGTTTAATTTCCAGTTAGTTAAGGATTCAATTTTGTATATGTATGTATGTCTGTATCTATCTATACCTAGATATATGTAAATACGTATACCTATTATAAGTGTGAATATATATACACACACACACATATATATGTATAGTTTTTTTAAATCGGCTTCTAGCTTAATTATACTCTTTCTTTCTTTATGGCCCAGAAAAATGGTTCTCTTTTGTACATGTCCCAGCTAAATTTAAAAACGAAGTACATTCTATAGTTGTTAGGTAAAATGTTTTATCTCTGTCAAATAAATCATGCTAATTAATAGTTCTGTTAAAAACTTCTGTATCCTTACCGATTTTTTAAAATAGGCTAGTTAACTCAGTTTCGGAAGCAGATGTTTTTACACCTCCTCTGTTATATTTTTTCTTTCTTTTTTTGAGTCATGGCAATTAAGTTTTGCCTTTTATATATTGAACGTAAGTCATTAAATTTTTGAACTGCTATATTTTGCTTGCATTGACTCATGTATGATTTTAAAATATTCCTTTTTTTTGTTGAATTTTACCTGTCTTAAAGTCTGCTTTGTCTGATACTGTAAGATTAATACTATCTTTTGCAAAATTTGTGCATGCAATACCTTTCTCTGTCTTTTAACTTTGACCTTTCTTATCCTTATATTTAAGATATCTATCTTGTAAGCAGTGTTTGTAGATGTGTATATATACACATATATATTCACACATATGTATATATATATACACACTATATATGTATGTAAATATATATTTTAAACTGACAATCTTAATTTTTAATTGGAGTAATTTATATTTAAAATAATTACTAATATATGTGGGTTTTAATCTGTATTCTTACTGCTTTAAAAAGACTCATATATTATTCATTACTTTTTTTCATACTTTCTTAATAATTCTTTCCTCCTCCTAGGGTAGATTTTCTTCTTCTGTGAATTCATAATTTGCTGGGATTTTTTAGAGAGGTCTTCTAGAGAGTTTCCCATTCTCTCAGTCATTTTTATCTGTAAACATTTGTGTTAATTTTCTCCTCTCTTTCTAATGATAGTTTAAATGTGCAAATAATTTTATATTGATAATGATGTTACACTGGCACTTTAAATGATATAAGCTGATGGTGTTTATCATTGTTATTATGCCTTCTTGGTTGTAATCTTTTTCCTTCCTCAGGTAGCTTTTAAGATTTTTTTTTCTTTATTCATGATTTCTGCAGTTTTAGTTTAATATATTTCTATATAAATTATTATTATTTTTTGAGACAGAGTCTTGCCAGGTTGGAGTGCAGTGGCACAATCTCGGCTCACTGCAAACTCCATTTCCCGGATTCAAGTGATTCTCCTGCCTCAGCCTCCTGAGTAGCTGGGACTACAGGCACGTGCCACCATGCCCAGCTAATTTTTTGTCTTTTAGCAGAGACGGGGTTTCACTATGGCTAGATGGTCTCGATCTCATGATCCGTCTGCCTTGGTCTCCCAAAATGCTGGGATTATAAATTAATTTTTATCTTGCTCGGTGTATGTTTACACTGAGACTTCTTGTATATTCTTTATTTAAAAAATTCCTTAGTGTATGTCTTTTAAAATATTGCTTCTTTAACATTTCTTCTTCCATTTTTCTGAAACTCCAATTAGATGCATATCAGTACCTCTGAATCGAATCTTCTTCTTAATGCTTTAAACATTGTTATTCCCCTTTTCATGTTGTATTTTAGCTAAATTCTTTAATACTATTTTCTATTTTAATGATTTTCATTTTGACTGTGTAAATTTTATTTCAGAGTTTATTCTGTTAACTGCTAATTTCAGAGATTGTATTTTTTATTTTACTAAAGTTTTACCTGATACTATCTACTCATCTATCCTATATATGTGTGAGAGAAGGGAGGAATTTATCGTCTTCTTTTATAATTGTTTTTCATTTTTAGGCATGTTTATCTTTCATTTTTCCTTTGAGAATTTTAAAGTCCTTTTCAGACTCTTCTATAACATTAATTCATACGGATTGAATGCGTCATTGCTGACTTACCACTTGCTTATCTTAGTATTAGTTTCCTGTATATGTTTTAGATATTTTTCCTGTTTGAGATTTTTGTTTTGATGATTTTTTCTGACTCAAGTGATTTTTTTTTAATCTTCCTTTTTCTCAGATCCCCAATAGTCCTTTGTCCAGAGTCAGGTTTTATATTACTTGCTAAGACTCTTTCCCCTGAGCAATGTGGAGGAAATTCTGTATCCTTTCGGGAGTGGATAATGAGGCTGTATCTAATCTCTGCTGTAGGCGGGGAGCTTTGCTTTACCTGTCGTGTAGGTGAAGCAGTAAGAAGTAGGGCTCAGGTGCTCTCTGCACCTTTTCTCAGTCCTGTCCTCAGTGGTAAGTGGTGAGCATATCACCCTCAGGTGACTTCTGCCTGCTCCTAGTCCTGGGCTCCAGCAGCCCAGAAGCTCTGCAGCCTTAGCCTTATGTACTTGGCATTTTCTTTTCTTTTTTTTTTTTTCTATTTTTTAATTAATTTTTGTTTATTTTTTATTATACTTTAAGTTCTGGGGTACATGTGCAGATCGCATAGGTTTGTTACATAGGTATATACATGCCATGGTGGTTTGTGGCATCCATCCCCGCCCCTCCGTCATCTACATTAGGTAATTCTCCTAACATTATCCCTCCCCAATCCAACCACCCCCTGCTTTCCCTCTCCTAGCCCCCAAGTTGCTTGACAGGCCCCGGTGTGTGATGCTCCCCTCCCTGTGTCCATGTGTTCTTATTGTTTAGCACCCACTTATGAGTGAGAACATGCGGTGTTTGGTGTTTTGTTCTTGTGTCAGTTTGCTGAGAATGATGGTTTCCAGATTCATCCATGTCCTTGAAAAGGACAGGAACTCATCCTTTTTTATGGCTGCATGGTATTCCCTGGTGTATTTGTGCCACATTTTCTTTATCTCTTCTATCACTGATGGGCATTGGGGTTGGTTCCAATTCTTTGCTATTGTAAACAGTACCACAGTGAACATATGTGTGCATGTATCTTTATAATGGAATGGTTTATAATCCTTTGGGTATATACCCAGTAATAGGATTGCTGGGTCAAATGGTATTTCTATTTCTAGATTCTTGAGGAATCAGCACACTGTCTTCCACAGTGACTGAACTAATTTACACTCCCACCCACAGTGTAAAAATGTTCTTATTTCTCCATATCTTCTTCAGCATCTGTTGTCTCCTGATTTTTTAATGATTGCCATTCTAACTGGTGTAAGATGGTGTCTCCATGTGGTTTTGATTTGCATTTCTCTAATGACCAGTGATGATTAGCTTTTTTTCCCATATGTTTGTTGGCTGTATAAATGTCTTCTTTTGAAAAGTGTTTGTTCACATCCTTCACCCACTTTTTGATGGGTTTGTTTTTTTTTTCTTGTAAATTTGTTTAAGTTCTTTGTAGATTCTGGTTATTAGCCATTTGTTAGATGGGTAGATTGTAAAAAATTTTTCCCATTCTGTTGGTTGCCAGTTCACTCTAATTATAGTTTCTTTTGCTGTGCAGAAGCTCTTAAGTTTAATTAGATCTCATTTGTTTATTTTGGCTTTTGTTGCCATTGCTTTTGGTGTTTTAGTCATGAAGTTCTCACCTATGCCTATGTCCTGAATCGTTTTGTCTAGTTTTTTTTTCTAGGGTTTTTATGGTGTTAGGTCTTATATTTAAATCTTTAATCCATCTGGAGTTAATTTTTGGATAAGATGTAAAGAAGGGATCTAGTTTCAACTTTCTGTGCATATGGCTAGCCAGTTATCCCAACACTATTTATTAAATAGGGAATCCTTTCCCCATTGCTTGTTTTTCAAAATAATAAAAGCTATTTATGACAGACCTATAGCCAATATCATACTCAGTGGGCAAAAACTGGAAGCATTCCCTTTGAAAACTGGCATAAGACAAGGATGCCCTCTCTCACCACTCCTATTCAATATAAGAAGTTGAATTGGAAGTTCTGGCCAGGGCAATCAGGCAAGAAAAAGAAATAAAGGGTATTCACTTAGGAAAAAAGAAAGTTAATGGTATCTATTTGCAGACGACATGATTGTATATTTAGAAGACCCCATTGTCTCAGCCCAAAATCTCCTTAAGCTGATAAGCAACTCAGCAAAGTTTCAAGATATCAAATCAATGTGCAAATATCACAAGCATTTCTATATACCAATAACAGACAGAGAGCCAAATCATGAGTGAACTCCCATTTGCAATTGCTACAAGGAGAATAAAATACCTAGGAATACAACTAACAAGGGTTGTGAAGGACCTCTTCGAGGACAACTACAAACCTCTGCTGAAGGAAATAAGAGAGACACAAACAGATGGAAAAATATTCCATGCTCATGGTTAGGAAGAATCAATATTGTGAAAATGGCCATACTGCCCAATGTAATTTATAGATTCAATGTTATCCCCATCAAGCTACCAATGACTTTCTTCATAGAATTGGAAAAAAACACCTTAAACTTCATATGAAACCAAAAGAGAGCCCACATAGCCAAGACTATCGTAAACAAAACAAACAAAAACCCAAGCTGGAGGCATCATGCTACCTGACTTCAAGCTATATTACAAGGCTATAGTAATCAAAAAAGCATGGTACTGGTACCAAAACAGAGATATAGACCAATGGAACAGAACAGAGGCCTCAGAAGTAATGCCATATATTTACAACCATCTGATCTTTGACAAACCTGATATACTTGGCATTTTCATCAGTGTTTGCTTTTCACTGTGTTTATCTTGTTTTAGAGAACACTTTATCTCTTTTTATATTTTTCCTCATATTTAATTTTGATTTGCGGTTAAAGCAGAGAGCAGGCCTTGAGATGTAAGCTCATTATATCACCTTGACTGGACTTTGAAGTGAAGGACTTTCTCCTGATGTGGGAGATTCTGGTCCCAGGGTCCAGCCACCCTTGGCAATCCATGGTGTTTACTGAATTTGACTTTTGAAGTTTTGGCTTCTATCTTAATGTGGTGTAAAATGTCTGCTACTAGTGACTTCTGTCTTCCTTCTTCTTGTAAACCTCAAAGGACCTCTTTCTTTCCCTTCTTGTTGGCCTCAACAGTACTGTCTATGTCTTTTGATTCTTTTATTATAGTTCTTGATGGTCAATTACAGAAGCTGTGTTTAGTACCTAAAAAGTGTTCTCCTTTCCTGGAGAACAGATTAATATTCACACTCTCCCAGCAGGTGAAAGGCAATAGCTGCATCTCACATGTCTAATTCACAAAAGAAAATGAAGATGAGCAAAGCATTTGAATGTTCAGTCTTTCTAAGTAATGAAACTAATTACCTGTTACATTTTTCTAAAAACTTTCTGTTCTCTCTGCTTGAACACTCTTCTCCTAAATCTCTGTGTACCTGACTTCTCCTCATCAAATCTCAGATGTTATCTCCTCAGGGAGGAGTTTAATTATTTTAATGTACTTTTCATTGTCCAGAAGTCATCTTGATTGATTGGTGGTATATTTTTGCATTGCATCTTTCCATTAGATTGTAAATGGCATGATGGTGGAGGCCACACCTACCTTGTTTGTTATAATCCCCAAATACATAGAAGAATGACCAGCACTCAGTATGGGTTCTTTCAACACTTGGGCAATGAATGAATAAGCTAGTCTTGTTCATGATTCAGCACTGGTTACTCTGATGATATGTAGCTCATGGAGCATGATATAAAATTACCAGTTATGAGGGCTAGCTGAGATCATTCATCTGACACCTTCATTTTACAGAGGAGAAGGAACTGTGGCTCAAGGCTTGTCACAGTCATATAACTAGTGACCAAACTGAAAACAAGGTTGAATTTCTTTTATTCATGCTACATCAATAGTTTTTAAGGAATGCTAGTCCTTGGAACCCCTGCCACATGGTTGGTATTCAGTTAATATAGAAGCGCTGAACAGATTTCAAATCTGCCTCTGCTGCTTTTACACGTGCCAACTTGGATAATCACTAAGTCTCTCTGGGACATAGTTTCTCTGTTTGCAAGATGATATAGGTGTCTTGTAATTTAAAAGGTAATTTAAAAGGTTATTTGGCAATGCATGTGAAAACTTATTTTGACAGAGGCAATAAAAGAAGAATATAAAAAGAATGTCACTGCTCTTGTGTCACCAATTTTGTATAGCAAAGAATGATTGATGGCCAAGAGCTGAGAAAGATATTACAGGAGCCCTAAGACCTGAAGAAAGAGTTAATAGGCATAGTAGTTCAGTTTCTGTTGCTTATAGCAGAATACCTGACATTAAGTAATTTATAAGAAAAGGATTTTTCTTACAGTTGTATGTGCTGAGAAGTTCACGGTGATCAAGGGGGCGGCATTTGGTGACAGCCTCCTTGTTGATGAGGACTCTCTGAAGAGTGGCACAAGGCATTACATGGCTAGGGGGCTGAATGCCCTTGTGTGCCAGCTCAGGTCTTTTTTTTTTTTTTTCTATTTCTTTTCTCTCCTTTTTCTCTTTCTCTTTCTTTTCTGAAACAGGGTTTCACTCTGTCACCTAGGCTGGAATGCAGTGGCACAATCACAGCTCACTGCAGCTTCAATTTTCTGGGCTCAAAAGATCTTCCCACCTCAGCCTCCCAAGTTTGTTTACCATTTTCTTCCTCTTATAAAGCCACCAGTTCTCCTTTCATAATTATTAATTAATTTAGTAACTATTAATCTATGAGATCAGAACCCTCATGATCCAATCGTCTCTTAAGGGTCCCTCCTCTCAATACTATCGTATTGGGGAATATATGTCTTTTGTTTATTTTACTCTATTAAAAATCCTAGTCTAGTTTTATGACTCAGGGGAATAAATCTCAATATGAATTTTGAAAGGAACAAATGTTCAAACCATAGCAATAGGTAAGGGGAAAGGCATGAGGAAATGTTGGTGTTAGAAACTTATCCTTGTGACTGAAGAGTTGGGGAGTGGGCCCTTTTCAGTTTCTCTAAGACACTGTTTTTGTAGCTATCAGAATCATAATAGAACTGTTAGAAAGAATAAAATTAACTATGCAAATCGTAAAATATATGTCAGAGATCTGTCTGGGATGCCAGACAATCAGGAAATTTTTCTCAAAATGGAAAATAGCCAAATAAGTCTTTGAGTGTTTCCGTGTTTCTCTTATTTATGGATAACATTTTATGTTTCCCTGAGTTACGTGGATGTCATGGGGACAGGGTGGGTGCCTGATCCAAATGGTTTCTGTAAGGAAATAGAGCAGGTAAATGGATGTGGAGGAAGCCACCAACAGAGTCTACCACAACCTGAATTTGGGACTAAATTGTGTCAAAATGGAGACATGGGCATTGGAAAACCTTCTAATTTGACCATTAGGAGGTCAGTGGTGACTTTAGAGAACAGTATTATGTTAGAGGTAGGGACAACAATTAGATTGGAGGATATCTTTAAGTGTGCAAATGGTGAAAAAGTAAGCATAGACTATGATTTTAAGAATTTGGGTGGTAAGGCCAGGTACAGTGGCTCACGCCTATAATGCCAGCACTTTGGGAGGCCAAGGCAGGCAGATCGCTCAAAACCAAGTGTTCAAGACCAGCCTGGGCAACATAGCCAAACCCTCTCTACAAAAAAATACGAAAATTAGGGTGTGGTGGTATATGCCTGTGGTCCCAGCTATTCAGGAGGTAAGGAGAGGATGACTTGAGCTCGGCAGGTGGAGGTTGCAATGAGCAGTGATTGTTCCACTACACTCCAGCTCTGAGTGACAGAGTGAGACCCTGTTTAAAAAAAAAAAATTTGGGTGGTGAATTTCTTGAGGTGGGTAGGATTGAGAGAATACTTTTGGCTCTGTATGTATTATACAGGACTTTTTCGACAAATAGGAAAGGTCTGACAATTTTGGTAGGTCCAGTATACAAGATTCAGGAAACAAAGAGACTGAAGAGAAGGAATGTTTCCTTTCTCAAGGAAGAGAGCAAACTATACACACAGTGCTAAAGAAAAGTAAATTTAAACACTGAATGGGACCGATTGCAGGTCTCAGGAGCCCAGGTTATTGAGATCAGAACTTGGAAGCATTCTAAAGGAGGGAACCTGGTCTTAAACACTGGTTTAGATTAGACACAGGTTGCTATGGTTTGGCTGTGTCCCTACCCAAATCTCGTCTTGAATTACAGTTACCATAATCCCTATGTGTGGTGGGAGGGACCTGGTGGGATATAACTGAAGCATGGAGGAGGTTACCCTCATGTTGTTCTTGTGATAGTGAGTTCTCACCAGATCTGATGGTTTCATAAGGGGCTTTTCTCCGTTTTGCTTGGCACTTCTCCTTGCTGCCACCATCTGAAGAAGGACATGTTTGCTTTCCCTTCTGCCATGATTGTAATTTTCCTGAGGCCTCCTTAGCCCTCCTTAGCCCTGTGGGACTGTGAGTCAATTAAACGTCTTTCCTTTATAAATCACCCAGTCACGGGTATTCATAGTAGTGTGAGAATGGACTAATATACAGGTCTAGCTGACAACATAACCAATACCTTTCCTCAATGTCTGTGTTAAGTCTTTCCTCTTACAGGGCATAATTTGGTTGGAAAATATCCATTTGTCTGGATATCCATTGACTGGAGGGGAAAAATTAAAAAAAGATGAGCTAGTTGAGCATTATAGTGTATCAGTTATTTAGCTTTTAAAAAGTAGAGAAGAACCCCTATGGTAACTGTCTAGACTGTATGGTAACTGAACTGGAGAAGGAATTGATTAAAGAATTTGGAGAACCTTCGTAGATTATCTGTGAAGGAGTATTATACAGAGGAGCAAGATCAGTTAGATTTTGGAGGGGAGGTAGGTTAGGAAGTGTAGAAATCATGGAAAGGGTGGATTCAAGATATATTAATCTGTATGAAACCATTTGTAATTAGACTTGCAAGGTCTAACTTGACAAAACAAACCTGGAATGTTGAGACAGAGGAATAGTTGTGAGAGTTTGAGGAATAAGAGTGAATAAAAGGTAACAATGGTCAGAAAGAATATCCAAGATGTGACTACATCAGTTATTATAGTTGAAATTTACAGGTAGCTATCCATTTCCAATTGTGGTTAAATTTTCTTTGGTTTCTCTTCATGTGTCTTAAAAGGGGGAAGGGTTGGGCCCTTTCTCACCTAGCCCTTGCATGAAATCCAGTAGGGGAGCTAAGCTCCTACCACCTTGTTGCCCAAACTAAGCTTAGATGTGTGGCTTGTCCTTTGATGTCAAATCTGTAGTAGAGCTTTGTAGCCATCACAGGGGCCAGCAGAACATTTTCAAAGGTTTTATTCTTCTGTTGAATAGAAGGAGAAGCAACCTTAAATCCCCAGGTATCTTCTGTGTTCAGAAGTCTTTTCAAATTTGACTCATTGGTAGACTTGAATGAAAGAACTGAAAATTACAAGTTAAATAATTTTTAAAGCTAAGCTTAAAAATGATTTTTATTCATCCATTTTATAAAATTAATAATAATATACTAACTTTGCTAAGAAAAACTTAAATAAATAGCCTAATTTATGTTACCTTAATGCCATCATTTAAAATGATCAGTGATCCGTATCCTTAAATATATATGTATATATTTTCACATAGCTTGCAAGGTAGTGAATGTTTGTGTCCTTCAAATTTATATGTTGAAATTCTAAGCCCCAATGTGGTGGTATTAGGAGGTGGTGCCTTTGAGAAGTGATTAAGTCATGTGGATGGGGCCCTCATGAATGGGATTAGTGCTCTTATAAGTGGGACCACAAAGAAATCATTTGCCCTCTTTCTGCCATTGGAGCATACAGTAAGTTGTCAGCCTGCTATCTGGATAGGGCCCTCACCAGAGGATAACCCTGATCTATGACTTCCAGCCTCCAGAACTGTGAGAAATAAATTTCTGTTGCTTTTAAGCCACCTGTTCTTCAGTACTTTATTATAGAATCTCAAACTGACTAAGACATAAATATAATTATCTTTCATATAATTCTAGGTATTGTAAGCGTATTTAAAGGTGGCATTTTCCCATGATTTCCAAAATTACTTTAACACTTATTTCATTGAATGTGTGTACCATAATTTGTTTTCCTATTATTCCTGTTGTTGGGAAAAAAGGAAAATTTCATACTGTAGTATGGAATTTTTTTATCATACTGTAGTAAACAATTTTAGGTTTATGAATTTTTCTTCATGTGGATTATTTGTAGGGCCAAAGTACATGCCATTGATTCCATTTTGTAGAAAAATAAAAGATACTAGTCTTTTTGGAAAAAGTTTTATTGCACAAGTATTGTAAACACGAAAATGATAAATACCTACAATATCACCATCCAAATAAATCAACTTGCTTCATCTTTCAGTCTCCCTGGTAATCTTTATTCATGTGTATACATCACTTTTACATATTTAACATTAAATTTTGCCGTATTGAAATTAAACTCTCATAAATCCTTCTAAAGGCAGTACAATATTCCATAAATTTAAAATAACCATAATCTAGTTGGCCTTCCCTTTTGTCTGGTTAAGAAGCATTGCTAATTTTTCCCATCTTTAAATTCGTCTATAGTGCACATTACTGCTACTAACAACATTTTCCTATTTAAATATCGTTGCCTGGATAAATTTTGAAGATAGGTTTACTAGGTGAAGGTATATAAACACTTTTATGACTATTTAAAAATACTGACCAGTTATTTTCTGAAAGAATATACCAGTGCCAACTGCATCAGTGTGCAAATGTTTGTCTTACTGCATTTTGACAGGAAAGGCAGACAACTTCAAATAATGGGAGGATTTATTTTGAAGTTAAAACTCAGCTCTGCCATTTGCTAGTAGAATTACTCTAGGCAAGTTTCTTAATTTCTTGGAGTATGGTTTCTCTAAGATGGGGATAATACTGCCTAACTTATAGAGTTAGGGTTCTTTTCAGGACTAAACATAAAGTATAAAACAACCTTATGACATGGCTCTCAATACAGTCTACTATTTAAACAGTCTGGTAGGTTAAGGAAAAACAGCTCACTCTAATCCTGCCTTTTTTTTCCAAGGACATGACCATGGTTTAACCACATTTATTTGATAGATTTAACCACATTTATTTAGTAGAGTCAAAGTTGTGTTTTTTGTCATTTGTAAAATCACATTGAATCTTACAATCAAGAAAATATTTAATGTGGTAGTGTTCCTGTTTTTCTTGAAAAGTGGTTATTGTGCTATCTTCCAGAGTTCTAGAATGGAAAAATTGTACCTTTTCACTTGTATGCATTAGGTGCTTATCTCTTTTGTTCATGCATTTATTGACATCTTGCTGGTTTAATGAGAATTAATTTGCATGTACTCCCCAAAGGTCACAATTTGTAACCATTTCTCTTGTGAACTTTATTATTATTATTATTTGAAGTTCTCTTATTTGTGGGAATGGAGCAGGTGATGAAAGAACTTAAGAATTACATATGGGCCAGGCGCCATGGTTCGTTTCTGTAATCCCAGCACTTTGGGAGGCTGAGGCGGGCGAATCACTTAAAGTCAGGAGTTCAAGACCAGCCTAGCCAACATGGTGAACCCCGATCTGTATTAAAAATACAAAAAGTTAGCTGAGCGTGGTGGTATGTGCTGTAGTCCCAGCTACTCACTGGAGAGGCTAAGACTTGACAATTGCTTGAACCTGGGAGGTGAAGGTTGCATTGAGCTGAGATTGTGCCACTGTACTCCAGCCTGGGTGAGAGAGTGAGACTCCATATCAAAGAGAAAAAAAAAAAAAGAAAAAGAATTGCATATGCATGAATGTGCCAGTTTTTCCTTTTTGAGATTTTCCTTGTCATTCTTCCTCAAATCCTAAGTACGTTTTTGTTCTATGGCCTATTATTATTTGGTCTTATTTTTTTTTCAGAGCTCATACTGTATTGTAAGTGATCATTTTAGGTCCTTGTTTATTTCATTAGGCTCTGAGATATTTATTCAAGAGTAAAGAGAATATGTTATTTATTTACAAGGGAATAGATATTCAATAGATGACAGATGAACAAATATCTGGTCCACTGGAGTTAACTTAAGGTGTGACTCTGAAGTCCCTTCAATCTTACCATCAAGTAATCATTACCTCTTCCTTTGCTTTGTAATGGTGTTCTGGCTATCGGCTTCCCTGGCACTATGTTCTCCTGGATCACTGCTTATTTCACACTTACAACAGTGTTTCTTTGTAAGATTGCCTATGTGTAAGCTGAGTACAGTGATCACCATCTTGTTCTTGCTCTCTGTCTTGGAATGTTTAAGAATAAGTGCTATATTGAACTGGTAAATTGATAGATGATGAATTCTTATATTCACTTGAGTCTATTTCTGGGTTTTCTGGTCTGTTCAAGTCCACCATTTCAGTTTAGATGCCGGCACTCTACTAGGCTAGAGTGATAAAATAGGAAGCTATGTGTCTGTTCTTGAGCCATATTCTAGTAGGCCGAACAGAAGAATGAATAAGTTGCTTCAGTATAATGTTACCTGTGAGAGAGGTTGCCCTCTATCATGGATGTCCAGTGTGGCCTGAAAGTATAGGGAAAGTTTTACTTAATCCATTAAGAGAACAAGTCAGAGAAGCCTTCTTGAAGAGGGATATCTCAGCAAAATCTTAGAAGGTGAGCAAGGGAAAGCTGGGCAAAGAAAGGTGAAGGGTATTTTCCAGGTAGGAAAATAATACCAAATGCAATTGATCTATGTCTCTGATTTGGAAATATATTATCTTCTTTATTGCCATTTTGTGATTTTTAAACAGTCTGTTAGGTTTTTGTAATTTTAATGATTTTTCTTAGAGAATTTTTTTACCTGTGTTTTCTTTCATTTTGCCTGGTAAATTTTGGAATTATTTTATATACTTCCCAGAAAATTTCTGTTGTGATTTAAAAATATTGGCATTTTGTTAAATGTGTAAATTAATTTAAAGAAAAACAATTTTTAAAATCTTTATCAGTTTTAGTCTATACAGTTGAGAGTTGGTCTCTTAATATTTATCTCTCTCAAATTTATTTAGTTTTTTTCTGGCATAGGTTATAGCAGATCAATTATGGCATTTTTTTCACATGTTAATTTATGATTGTATATAAGTATGCCATGTACATTATATATATGTAATATTACTTACATCAGAAAATGTATATTTTGGTAGAATTTCCTAAACAAAAATTATCTCACTTTTGCTTAAGAAACAAGCACTATTTTTTACTAATTTTACTTTTTACACAAATTCTCTATTTTTCTTATGAGGAATTCTGCTGCTATAACATGTTTTTATTTTATATGTTATTAAGCTTATTTTAATATTTTAAAAGATCAGTTTTTTTATATTTTTAGTTTTAATTTTTTATGATTTGAAATCTAGAATGACTTACTTCATCTTGGTTTTGTAGATTTTTGTTTTTGATTGTTTTGGAATCAGTTGAATGCTTTATTCATTTCTCTGTTGACAAGTTGAAATGCTCTTATTATGTCAAAGACTGCTTTGGCCAAATTTCATCATTTGTAGCATTTTTTAACTATTATTCTTTAAATAGGCTTCTTTCTCAAATCATCAATTAGGGAAGTGTTTTTAAATTCCTGGGATCTTATGTAATATAAAATATATTGTCCATTTTTACTTTCAGGGAATATAGTCTGAAAAGTTTAACATTTTCTTTCTGAGACAATATTTCATTTATATGATGATTGACAGTCAAAGAGAAGTTTCTTTTCTGCCATGTGTAGAGAGGTATTTGTGTGTGTGTTTATGAGTTAATTTTTTTGCTTTGCCAATTTTTAAGTTATATGACAGAGAATAGTTAAAATTTTTCCCTTATAATTAAATTCATCAAGTTTCTTCTTCTTTTTACTTTTCAATATGTGGATGAGATTATGAAGGATGATATCCTGGGGTGGGTGGTGCTAGATAGATATACATTCTAGGCAGCTTCTAGCATGACTACTGACTCGTCACTGTGGAAGGTCAGGAGAGATGAGGTGCTCAAAATGAGTAATTGTGGGGAGTGGATCCAAGTGGTTCTACCACGTTGCCTTTTTTCACCGATTGTCTCATCCATGGCCCCATCTAGGGGAGCAGGAGGGATGAGCGCCTAACTCAAAGATGGCTTATTTGTAGGCTAACCAGGAGCGCTAAAGCAGCCTGGTTGAAAAGGTTTCACCTAACAGGAACCAATCCGGCTTGCTTCTTCAAAAATAGACAAGGGAGTGGTGGAGAGGGAAGTGGTAAACTGTGGCCAGAGGAGCCTATGTAGGTCATTAGAAAGGAAATTGAGGATGGCTGTTCCGTTGACATGCTCCACATCCTGGGGACTCACAAATTCCAGGCCATGTATTACCTTACAGTAAGCTCTCTTTTCATAAGGCAACCTGTGTGAATCGCTTCCCAAGAGCTGAAATGGCTTACCCAACTGATCAAAAAGATATAGAAGAGATATTAATCTGAAAATTTATTTCTGAGGTAGAGTCAATAGGAGTGACTGATTTATTATCTGTGAGAGAGGAATTCCCTAAAGAAGTGGACAAGGGTACTTTCCTTCTTACCAATCATTATTTTTATTAATATATTTTACAAGACTGCAGTTGAAATAATATTAAATACAAATTTTTTATACAGAAAGTGTAATAAAGTTAAAATAGTTCCTTGTAATTCATAGCATTATTGCAATGCTTACAAAATTTTTGCATAGAGTGTGCAAGGATTGATGTTATTCAAAACAAAACTAAAATGCTCTTCTTACATCACACCCAAACCCAGAGAAAAACCAAACCAAACCAAAAATAACCCAAAGGCTTAACTCAATTGCTTTATGGGAATGGGGTTTCTTTTTCAAAATCTCCAAGCAAATGGGACTATTATGACCTCACCATTTCTGTTAAGAACATCGGAATCTGGCTTCTTTCAGAAGTGCATCTAACTAGCATAATAGTGGATGGCCTCTGCCTTTTCCTTCTAAAACACAACCTTCTTAAAGAAGTATGTTTCAGCTTCTTCATAATCTCAAAAAGAGAGAAACCTGACTGGGGGAGGTGGTTAATACATGAAAAACATTGTTCCCTCCCTCATGGAAACACTAGATAAAAAGTCAGTTTGGTGCTCACTAAATTTAGATGAGCCAACATGTCCCTTTACTTTTCTAGAATCTTCCATCTCTTCCAGAGAGCCAGATTTCTGGCTCTGGTGAGGTTAGTCCTATGAGACCCTTTAATGGTTATCTATTCTTGGCTTGCCATTTGGATGCTACACCATTAAAAAGAAATCCTTGATTGACTTACTGTAAAGTAGAGTCCTTTTCATTCTTGGCTCATCCCTTTACTAAGGTTTTGTGGGGGGCGTTGAACCAGTCAAGGACTGGCACTGGGGCTGAGTCTTTTGGGTATGGTGAGGAGCTCTATCCACATTCCTCCCAGAGAACCAGGTACGTGTTGTGGAAAAAGCACATGAGAGTGGGATGGACCCCAACTTCTTTGCTGCTGTGGTCCTCTAAGCTCTGGGTGAAGGCAGGTTGACAGCAGGACTTTAAACAAGGGCATCCTGGTTTCTAATCTGTTTAGATGATCCCTGGATGAGTTAATTCTTCAAATCGACTTTCTTTTAACTCTTATGGATCAAAGCCTGATCCCTTTGCTCAGAAGATGAAAGTGTTCCAAAGAAACCAGGCTGTAAGGAACTTCAGATGCACTCATTTTCTCCTTTCCCAGTTGAAACACCACCAACCTCACTGCTGAATGTAGGAGGCCAGGGTCAAGGTTAATGTTGCCACTTTAAAAATAAGAATTGGCAAACGAGTCTCATTTCCAACTCAGGTGAATTGGTAGTGATGGCCTGAGTGCTCTGGTGAGGAGAATTCTCTTCCTGGGGAAGGGTATGGCCCATTAATGATGGCTGCTAAGGTGTGGGGCTGAAGCCATTACAGAACCAGAGTGGTCAGCTCAGCTCTGACATTGTATGCCTAAATGCAGTCAGTTAATCCCTGGTAGTTCTTTGTTACATGGAAACAGAGACAATGATAAAAATGAGCTTCCTTCTCTTTGATCCCTCCCTTGAGTTTTGCCACAAGTAAAGGTAGAGAAGAATACTGACCAAATAACGTAAAAGATCTAAAGATGTTTGTCTTTTGAAGGGAAGTACAATGGAAACAGATGTATGTGTGCGGAAATGCTGACTTGCTTAGCCACATCCACAGATCACTGAGTATTAAAATTTTGTCCTAAATGTGAGGCTAACAACCCAGGTGTTTTCCAATCTATATATTTTTTTAAAGCTTGACTTAAGAAACACACACAGAGCAAATTAATTTTTTTGTTGTTCTAGATTCTATTATTCAGGCAGGCTTTCTATATTTTCACCTTGGGTATCTATACTTTAGTATGGATGATGTCACTGTGAGAGACTGCAGAAAGCAGAGAAATGAAGTTCTATAGCATCATCCACCCAAGAAGATCTAGTTTAAAACCTAGTAGGGAGGGGACAAGTCCCAACAACTTAAAAAATAGTTCAACACGTGGTGACTTTATACCAGAGTGGTCAGGAGTTAAAACTACATTCCAGCTCTGCCATTTTCTAGCTAGTGGCTTTTGGCAAGTTTCTTAGCCACTCTAAGCCTCAGTTTCCACATCTGTATGTTGGAACAGTATTAGAACCCAACTCAAAGGATTGTTTTGAGGATGAAATAAAAGAATACATGTAAAATGTTTAGCACAGTGCCTAGCAATAGCTCAATGAATATTAATAAATATTCTTAACATTGAAGAATAGAATTCTGCCCACGTCTTAGGGTAGGCTTTAGCTCCAGGAAAATCTCTTTTATGTTTTGCAAGATTTTGTAGGATGGTTCTTTCTGGGGAGAAGTTTCATAGATTTGCTCAGATTGTCAAAAGAATCTAGGGCCCCCCAAAATGTTAGAAACTCATGAATTAGATGAATTTGGGAACTAAAGAAACACTGTCTTCCTTGTTGGTAAGTGTTTTCTTCCTGCCCTCAGACAATCCTTTTGCTACAGTGTTCCCATGGAATCTAATAGACCAGTTTGGAATTTCTCATTTTATGAAATTCTGAGCTACCTCTGATTTCACCAAAAATCCCAGATGTAGAAGTAGGTTGTGAAGACATTGGAAGGAGAGGGACTGTTAGACAACTCTGGGCATGTGGAGTAGATTTTAGATTAAGCAGATGTTTTCTTTTGTCTTCTCCCAAAGAAGCTGGCCTCGTAATTGTGTTATTAAGCTGACCTTAGCTAATGGTCAGTGATGAAGCCAAATTAACTCACTCACTAGGGAGGCTGTCCACATGCCTAATGAGGCATTTGGAACCCTACTCTGGCTTTCTTTTGCAACAGGTAGATTTAGACCCTAAACAGGCTTCTTGCTTACAGCGACTTTTTCTTTGTCCTATTTCACTTGCAAATCTCAAAATGGGTGCTGATATTTATTACTGCTTGCTGGGCTAAAGTTGAGGAGCAGCAGTGAGCACTGCTGTTGGAAGGTTTGAGACTGTTTATTGATGGATTTGATAGCATCATTAACACCATATTATGACATCACACTTACTATTGCATCAAGGGCTCCTGACATTCTTGTTCTCTCCCAAATGAGGATGCTAATTTCCTACTGTTCTGTCAGTATCTACAAAAGGAAGGTAGGGGGAGAACCAAAGAAAATAGCATATGTGAGCATGGGTTGCCCCAAAAGTTTACATGTGTGCGCTAACAATACTCAAAAAGAGGACCTCCCACAAGCCATTATTTTCCCTTTGCCATTCAGACCTGCCTTGAGAAATTTCAAGGACTCCATTATGAAGAAAGCTTTTAAGAACCATAGAAATCTCATTGCTTTTGAAAGTACGAACACATGTGGTGTGCTGTGCTGGCTGAAGCAGCAGGCTTCAGACTGCTTTATCTCTTATCAGTGGCTTGGCTTTGTGCATGAGAAATTCAGAGGCAACTGTATAATTTTAAATTTCGATTACCACAAAGAAAGAGATGCATCTGACATCCCAATGCCGTAGCTTTGACTATTTTAATGGAAATATGTTGGAACTAGGGGAACCTTCCACCAAGGAGATAGTGATGAAAGACCACAAGAGAGACATTTTATCTTTGAGATAAAAGCCCTGTTTTCGAAGGTTGTTTCTTTTATTATAACTTTTTTCTGATCTGCTACTAGGGCACCATGCAAATATACCATTCCAGGAGTTGTTTCCTTATCCCTTTTGTGCCTAAGATTTCTTTGGACAGGGGAAAGAGGGAGAACTGGTCTTGTTTAATGAAATTTTTGACCTTTCATAGAGCCTTGAAACATCAGTATGGATCTATTTACCTCTTTGCTCCAAACCTCATGCTACCTTTGGCCTAAAATGAAAAAGCAAGATCCTCTGATCTAGCTGCTGCTAAGGGTAGTGTTGCCAATTTAATTTTATTTCAGCTGTTTCTGAATAAATGGCCCAGGGATTCCCTTAAGTGACTTTGATTAGGATCTGGTAAATGGGGGTCATTTACATTTAAAAAATCCTTCCTCCTTATCATGAATACTCATACTTCCAAAGAGTCATCCATAGCTGATACTTTTTTTTTTTAAACTAGATATTGAATATGAAGCCCTGGATGAGCAAAAGGGATGTTGACCGAAGGGACAAATGTCTGATAGGAAGCTGCCTTACCACACAGAAGCAGAGATGTCAGAAATATGTCTTTTCAAAATATGTCTTTTTGTTGTTGCTGTTGTTTCTTGCATTCCTTCTACACCAGAGAACAAAGACCCAGCTTCTTAGAAATAAACCAAACTGGCATTCATCTGGTTCCTCCTGGCAGCATCCTGATGAAAAGAATTTTACTGTATTTTTCTGTTCCCATGTATTTTAAGATGCTTTTTCCAATACTTCCAATTATTTATTGTTCCCACTAACCCTTCAAGCCTGGTGTGGCTTGAACAATAAGCAGAGTGGCAGTGTTGATAACTGAAGTGATGGAGGAGAAAAAGACATGTTAAGTCAAAAATATTCTCTAGAGGACCATGGAATGGGCATCCCTCTGGACTATGGGAGGGTGAGGTGGAAAACTTTATATGAATATAGACAGCAGAAATAGCCTCTACAAGAAAGAGATTCTAAGGGTAAACCATAGGGTCCCCTACTTCACTTCTCATTACACAGGATGCTGGACTGCAGGACCTGGTATATATCTATCTATGAAGGGTCTTGGAAGATCATAACTTTCCTATTCCACTAGGCTTACCCTAATTCCATCCTCCCTGTTCCCAGGAATCTTCTGAGCCTCTGTTTCTCTGGCAGGTGGATCACTTACTTCCACATGTCTTGGAAAGCAGGCTTTCCACATGTAGGGTAAGGAAGGACTTCCTTCCTGAAAGACTTTGCCAAGTAACTAGATTCCCAAGCCTACACAGAAACGGAAGCTTACTCCCTGCTGTTGGGAAATGTACTTTCTTTCCTGCTATCTTGAACGCATATCAAAAACCTCTAGGTCAGTGGTCAGCAAACTTTGTCTGTAAAGGATTAAATAGTAAGTATTCTATGCTTTGTGGACTACGTAGTCTCTGACACAACTGCTTGACCCTGCTGCTGCAGTGTAAAATCAGAAAACATGTAAATGAATGCATGTGGCTATGTGACAATAAAACTTTATTGACAGGAAAAGGCGGGTGAGTCAGATCTGGTTTCTCGGTGGTAGTTTGCTGACCTCTGCTCTAGGGTCAAACTTCAAGCAAACTTTGGTCTGTGGTTGCTGGATATGCGATGAAAATTATCCAAAGAGAAAATGACCTAAAGGATGATCAAAGCCAGTTCAAGTTTATAGCATTTATACCTTGGGTAACATAACAATTATAAAGCCACATGTCAGGCTTTTACCTTGGTAGATGTCACCATAAGGGCTTTTGAAAACTTCTGTGATACTTGAATAGTTTCCTAAGACTTCTATGAATTCTTGAGCAGATATCAAATAGAAGTAAATGTTGAACAAATTTGGAAATCAGTTTTTAATTTGTAAAAATCTTCTGAACAATATTAACATACTAGAACTTCTAGTATATTGAAGGTTCATTTGAACTATTTGTTATGATATCATCTGCTTAATATACCCAAAGGTGTGATTGTCTAGAAAACATCGTATATAAAGATTAGAAAGAATCTCATTTTTTTAAAAGTAGGTGTTAGTAGATTTTAATGTAAAAGCTTTTCTTCCCACCCAAGAATTCAGGTAAAATTTTTTCTCATGACCATGGACAAATATTCTAGTTTGAGGGTGCTGGGAGAAAAAGATGTACATTGAGAAACTTGGAATGCATTTTACTACCAATTTCTGGAATCTGAACTGAAATACATAATTTAAGCCATATCAAATTTCCTGCTTTATATTGTGGTCACTTAGCATAAGTGAAAAATAGAATTTTATATCATACCTGTTCCCAGTAGGTACTCGATTTATACTGTTGATTATTCTTATTTTTATTCTATTTGTGATCTCATTACCCTTAGGATTAAATTTTGCATGTGGGATCACACCAGTCTTTTTTATTGGCATAAAACTTCTGGTGCTAATCTCATTCTTTCATGTGGTGATTAGAACAAAATATAAGGAAAATGTTCTGGGAACTTTTTGCTCTTTATCATCCAAAGATAATGAACTTGAGATGGCAAAATGCAAAGACAGTCTACTTAAAAAATCACCTGTCTTAACCTATCTAGCCACAAACGACTTCGTAGCTATTATTGTTTATCTGAATGATATGGGGTAGGTGATCCTAGTAGCCAAGGAGGGCCTTTCCTGGCTTGGAAAAACCCTGTATTGATACATACAGATTCTGGCAGCATGGCCCTATGGGATATTAATTCTACTAATCCAGAGTAATCTGATGTCTTTTATGGTTTTCCTTTTTAGACCCTAGTGCTGCAAACCAACCAACCACTGGGTCTCACCCTAACAGTGACCAGCCCAACTCTCGGGATGAAATACTGAGCGAGAGTGCTTGGACTGAGATTGGGGTCTGGATGCCAGCAACGTCACTGGTTCATCACTGGCCAGGCTAGGACCCACCCCCCGTTCCCCACCATCTACTTGGAAGTGACTGAGCAACACACAACTGGCTTTTACATCCGTGTGTGCAAATCTCAGCCTGATGCTTGTGTCATCTCAAAAAAATATCAAATCTTTTACTTATCTCCTATACAAAACTCCACTTGCTTGTAAAGTAAGAAAAATCAAAACCTCGTTGAGGGAAAAGAAAAACAAACCCAAATGCCACCCAGGCCTACAAATACTACTTCATTTAGACTTGCGGGGGCCACTGCTTTCCAAATGGCATCCAAGACTGTCTAAGCCAGCGATGAGTTCATTCTGGGCTCTTGAGAGTCCTCATCTGCCAACCATTCTGTTTGTCTATCAGCTTTTAAGATGTCCGGTCATAACTAAGTCATTCCCCTCCAATCTCCCAAAATAAACTATAGGTAACAAGATAAATTAGATGTGCTTCTCCTTGCTGAGTGCATTGACTTAAGGCATAGGCACATTTCCTCCTCTTTGAACAGAGATGGTGTAATCCCCTGTCCCAGCACAAGAGCTGGCCAGGGTGACCCTGGAGCATGATGATGAAGGTGGGGTGATGAGAGGTAGCTGATGGCGGGAATTAGGGTGCTGCTTCCACATAGAGGGCAGGAGGTACTGCTGGGCCCCATGGGACACAGTGATTCTCATTAAGACACTTGACTCAGTTTATATTATCTTTCAGTGAGCAATTCTGGTGGCATGTAGTGCCTTCTTAGAGAAAACACAATAGTGGATTTAGGAATATGAATATCCCAGCACAAATATAAGAAGATCAAAGTCAGAGAGTTTGTGCATGCCTTTAAAAATAAAGGACATGTTTTGACATTACCCACCAATCCCAAGAAACATAGTAAACATAATTAGGTTCCTTAAGCTACTCTTAATTAGACATCCAGGCTTCCCTTGGGGTAGGAGTTCTGCTCTTGGGAATTTTGATTGACCTGATCATTGTGTGTTGAAATATACTGGATAAAGTCAGAAGTGGGAACAGAATAGCTTTTAAGCCATTTTTCCTTTAAACAGAGACATATCACCCATTTGTTCATTGCCTGTCAGGCCATTGAGTAGCTTCCAGCTGACTGAGGAGCAGCTGTTATCTTATTTTGTGCTGATTTACAGCTCCTAATTTGACTGTGGGAGAGTCTGGGAGTTTGAGGGAGCAAGACAGCAGAAGTTGGGTGAGTAGTTCAAAATATGCTGAAATTCATCCTCCTCATTCATTCAACTACAAAACCTCAATATGTTTGGCTGCCAAGGTAGGGCAGCTGTTTTGGGTTCCTGTGGCTGACTTCTACAGCGTTGCCATCCCTAACTTGAAGAGGGGGAGGTTAGCCAGCTCTACTAAAGCTAAAACAGGAAACCAAATGCCTATTTTTGATACAAAGGTCTCAGAGCTTGAGTGTGACTTTGAGATTCCCGCCATCACTCCCTCGCAATGACACTAAAGGAGAAGATACGTTGCTGCTCGAACATCTAGATGAAGATTCTGTTGGTGTCCAATATGCTGTGTGATTCTGAATAGTCTGGGGAATGTTGGGACGGATGTGTATTTAGATTTTTGTCACATAGGTGGTGGGGATGGGATGGAAAATGACAGTGGCTATCACAGGGTCACCCATGGTTCCTTTTGTACTGAAACCTCATTTTATACAGAGGATATATATATTTATTTATATATATTTATATATATTTATATCCACCCACATACGCAAACACACTCAAGCGCACACACACACGCATACGCACACACAAAAGGTCTTTGATAGGCTTTCTGTGTTCTAGTAAAAATAGCTGGCAGCCAGTGTCTAAAGCCAACAAAAGGCCTTAATGCTGCTGGCAATGTCCACTATGGATAGTCTTTCAGAGGCAGACACTTGTGTTTATCTGACAAGTGGACCCAGCTCCTGCCTGAGACAGGAATAATCTCCCATTAGCGCAGACGCAGATCTCGAAGACCTTCTGCCTCGTTCCTGTAGGCGTGTAGGATCCATGAGGCAGTCTAGGTAGTTTGATTTTCGCAGCATCTAACTTAATCTAAAGGGAGAATAGGAAGGAAAGGATCAGTCAGAGGCTGTCGTCTCTTCTCTTCACATTCAGAAACAGCAAATGAATGTTCAATTCAACTTAAATCTAATGAGCACCAGCTATGTGTTGATTGTTTTTGGAACTGAGGATTTGGACATGAACAAGACAAAGTCTCTACCTTCAGAGAAGCTTAAATTCTAGCAAGATAATGCTGTACTGGTCTATGTTATCATTTTGTGAAAGAATGTCATACAGAATGTGAATGGAGTCCTAGAGGTGAATAACCGTGAAAATGCGGCATTTAACAATTTTCTTTACACTGGACTTCTGAGATCCTACTAGGACTGTGTGCAAGGTGAGTGTTCAAGAAGAAAATAGAGTACGTAACATTTTCCAACTTTTAAATGCTAGTGAGCCTTTCTGCTTTTTTTCTTTTTCTAATAATTTATGGGGCTGATAGTCTATAGAATATACTTTGAGAAGAACAAGCCTATAAAAATAAGCAGTGGTGGAAGGCGCCATTAGATTTATGATTATAACTGATTCCTCCAGAGTTCAAATTCTGATAGCTATAAACTGCATATGTGAGGTAGTCACTATTTTTTATATGTGGTTTGCAGTTTGTGGCTGCTTGAAGAGGCAGTTTTGATAATTGAATGCTCTGACTATCGCTTCTAAAACAAAATAGCAAATGCCATACCAATCAAAAGGGGGACTTTTATATCCATAGAGGGGGAAGGTACAGAGCAGGTGGAGACTGATAACCTCTGTCACTGAATAGTCAGGTGGAATAGCATTTTTTTTACAAAAAAAAAAACACCCCAGAATTTTTACTCTTATTTTTATGATTAAGTAGCAAAGTTCACTTTGGAACACTTTGAAGGCATTTTTAAAAGTTTACAGACAAATCATATTTTGGGGGTGGGTGGCAATTGGCTTGTCTTGCTTGCAAAAACACAAGCAACATTTCTGTTCACCCACCTGTGACTGTGTTAGCCTAAGAGAATAAATATCTGCAGTGTTTCATTCTTTTGTTGCCTAGTCTTATCCTATTAAGTTTTGGCTTGTTCTGGTTGGGACACCTGTTCAATCTGCCTCCCCATTTGCAATGAAAACAAACATGTGACACAAAGTAACGACAAGTAAATTAAGTTCAT
This sequence comes from Plecturocebus donacophilus, assembly GCA_004027715.1. NCBI lineage: Eukaryota > Metazoa > Chordata > Mammalia > Primates > Pitheciidae > Plecturocebus > Plecturocebus donacophilus. The sequence goes on from PVKP010001718.1 coordinate 87,082, forward strand.
CTTTAGCCAGATGTATATAATATATACAGCTTAATTATGTTGACTAACAGAATCTTATTTTAAGGTGACAAGAGAGAATTTGAAAATAGCATTCATTTTTATGGTCATGTAATTCTGTACTTGGAATACATGCCATTATCTCTGCATTTTACAAATAACAAATCATCACTTTGATGGATTGTGGGTTTGGCTTATAATCATGCTGCTCAGTTAATTGTTTTAGAAATAAAACCTGCTTGGCTCCTTTTGTTGATCCACCTCTGAGGCCAACCAGTTATGGGAAGGGTTGGCCTGTTGGAGGGATGGGTTGGCCTAGGGAGCTGTAGCTCTTTCACTGTCTGTCCTTCTCACCCCTCACCTCTCCATCTTTGGATTCCAGTCTCAGCTCTGTCCTGCAGGTGGCTTCCATATTACCAGCTTCTGCATTGATTTCTACTCCTTTTGGTGCCTCCATCACTAGAGACCGGGTTGGGGACTCCAACCTGAAAAACACACAAGACCAACAATAAAGATCCCTTTTTCTCTTTAATAAATACAAAAGGAAGTTTATGCTCAAGGACATTGACAGAGCATTTCAGTATGTGATCAGATAATTTTTTAAAGTTTTGCTTTATACACCTGGTCAAGTTTATGACAGGGAACAAAATAGGTCTGGGCTTTATCTTCATTGCATTTTACAAAGGCTGTAAGGAAGGTGTTCTAGGATCCTGGTTTCATTTTATCTTATATCCAGTTGTTGTTTTATTGGTATAATTAATCAAACTCTTATACAAGCTTTTTTCTCCTTCTTTTTTTGTAAGAGTAAGGCAATCCTGTATCTAAACTGAGCTTCCTGGAATTGGTAGGTATCCCTTCTACTTTGTCCTGCTTTTCTATCTTCCATGGAGGCAGAATCAGATAGAGGTTAAGAAAATGGGTCTAGGAGTCCGACATGCTTAGAGTGAAGCCATAGGGTGGACACTAAATGACCGTGGGCAGTCTTTTTTCCTTGATCTACTCTTTCCTTTCTAAAATTTCTTAAGGCTCCAGTTCCTCATCTATAAAGTATTTCAAATTGCCTGACACAATAGAAATGCAAATATGTGTTATATAATACTATTACTGCTGTTACTATTGTTATAATACCAGCAAATCATAATGAAGCCTCAGGCCTTAACCTTCAATGCAGCTGTCATTTCTGCCTTGCAGAAAGGGTCAGTGGTTGCCAGGGGCTGGGGAGGGGAGGTGGTCTGACTGTAAAGGGACAGCATAAGGAAAACATGTTTTGGGTGATGGAACTTGATGGCAAGGGTGGTGACAGTCTCTGTATTTGTGAAAACTTTCAGATGAGTGAATTTTATGATATGTAAGATAAAAAATAAATCGAGAGGAGAATCAGCCACATTCTATGCTAATTATGATCGCAAAACAGGATAATACTCCGCAGGAAGCTTTTTGCCTAATTCATATAATGAGAAAAACATTAAAACTCAACCATCCCCTAAATATTCTAGATTTTATTTTCATTTTTCTTAGAAACAGGGTCTCACCCTGTTGCTCAGGCTGTTATAGCTCACTGCTGTTTCAAATTCCTGTGCTTAAGTGATCCCTCGTTTCAGCCTCCTGAATAGCTGGGTATGTGCCACCACGTGCCACTAATTTTTAAATATTTTTTAAAGATGGGGTCTTGCTATGTTGCCCAGGCTGGTCTCAGATTCCTGGGCTCAAGTGATCTTCCCTGCTTGGCCTCTCTAAGTGCTGGAATTACAAGCATGAACCATATTATCCAATTGATTTTAATGCTATTACCAGGTAGGAATGTATGAAGATCCTCCTCTCTGTTACAAAGAAAGTATCCTAACTTAGGAACAGAGACCTCAACAATGGTTCTCAAAACACTATGATCCAGACCCATTTCCCGAGTTTAATTTCTATGCTTCTGACTGTTAAAAAGAAACATCATTCTCCTTGCCCACTGCTGATTCTCTGTTCTGTTTTGCCATTGCCTCTGGGTAGGGTAAAGCCTCTTGGGCCTCAGTAAGTGGCAAACAGAGCAAGCTGACCAGTGAGACCCACGATGGAGCAACCCCCAGCCACTTTATACAAACACCAAGAGAGAGAGCTCATCCACATTTCTGGGGTCGAGGTTCTTGAGGATTGCTTCCAGGCAGCAGCCTTCTCCCTTGATTTTTTTTCCGCTCTATAATGACTCAACTAAAAATCATCATGAGAAGCAATAGGCCTGGAGTACTTATGAAAGGATTGGACTGAGTTTCTTTGTAAAGAATTCTTTCTTCTGTGGTCTCGCTCCTTTGTGTGTGGCAAAAATCCTCCACTCCGCACTTCCCCTCCTCTGAGGACCTTCACCAGGTTGTGCTGGACCAGGTGCAGTTCTGCCCATTATTGTGGTTTGCCTCATTTGCATTCGCTTTGATAATGTCAGTGCAACAGGGAGGGGGCTCTTATTAGCAGGAGAAGATGGGGAACAGAAAGTGATGTCTGCAGTACAGCCTGGTCTAGAACCTTAATCCAGCTCCATGGAGCTGCCCCTGTGCTCTTGCCTCCCTCTCACTTTTGAGTTATGAGGATGGTTTTTGCCATTCTCTATTTTTTGTCTCCTATACAGTGTGGCTGATATACACAGTTTATCCTAAGTTTTCTAAAAACTCCTTCTGTTTCCACTAATGTGGATACCTTTCTCCTTGTAGCATGGGTTTGCACTCTTAAAATACTATCTGCACACCCCTTATCAGTGGCACTGTCATCATCCCCTTCCCCAGGTGGGAGTTCTCCTGTCATCTTTTTTCTTTCTTCCTTTTTCCCTCCCTCCCTTATTTCATTAGTTAACTCAGCTTTTAACTCAGAGCTTCTCCATTCTCAGCATCAAGCCAGGGAGCGGCCACTAAATGGTCATGGGCAAATATTTCTTCCTTTCTCTCCTCTTTTCTTCCTAAAATTTCTTAGAATGATTCTCAAATGTGAGCATCAGAATCACTGAGAGGGCTTATGGAAGAGTCACCTATAACCTGGACTGTTGGACCTGTTCTCCCACGTTTTGTCTCTAACTTTTCCTTTTTCCCAATGAACTTCTCACAAAACTATATCTTCCTGAAGTAAGTTTTGAATATGTTACTTATCAAAACTTGTAGAATATTTTCTACAAGTTCCTTGGAAGAGAACTGAACTCCATTTGGAATTTGTTCTGATCTGTTTTGCTGGTCTTATTTCTTGCCATAAGCATCAGTTATATTTTATTGAGGGTTTTCTAGGTGGTGACACTGCTAAGGGCTTTACATGTGTTAACTCATTTAATCCTCACCAAAATCTATCAATCTGGTGTTTCTGTAGTCCTGATTGTACAAACAAGGAATCAAGGGTACAGTGACTTGCTCATGGCTACACTTCTAGTAAAATGGCAGAATCAAGATTTGAAATTAATTTAGTGGACTCCAGAGCCAATATTTGTTTACTATAACATATTAGTTCCAGAAAAACTGTATTTCTTTCCATCTGTCATATCTTCACCCCTATTTTCTGTAATTCTTTCTTCAAGAAATTAATGCTTGTATTTATAAAACCAAGCTATATAAACAATAGTGAGATAATAGTACTATATATGGCTGAGTGATGCATACTTCATGTTATTCAGTATTTCTCATAACTTATTTAAACAGTCTACATCAGCAATATCAAATTTAGGATATTTGGAATGTGTTCACTCTTGGCACACAGAGTTCAAAGTGAATGATTCAGTATAAACAATAGTTTGGGGAAAAAGAAAGCTTGAAATAGAAAAAAGTATGGAGCTTATAGAACTTTATCAGATGCAGGACTGACTGGCATTTCAGACAGGTATTAGAATTCCCTTTATTCCTGCCTACTGCCTAGGCCTCTGAGATGAGCAGGAGGGACCCAGGCTGGAGAGGCAGACTCAGAAATGACTCCTGGCTTTCCCCTCATCTCAGCCATGAAAGAACCAGGCTGCTGAGACAGGATGTTACTCTGAAAGTGTTGTATGGTGAAAGGCTGCAACAAAACAGAGATGATGATTTCCTGGAAGCAGAGACAAAAAAGGTAACTGGCTTTCTGTTGTATAGTCCAGCTTAATGTCCTTTGATGTTCAGGCAGACTTAACAGGATTTGTTCACATGCTAATCTTTCCATTGAGATAAAGTTCCTTGATATGGTTTGGCTGTGTCCCCACCCAAATCTTAGCTTGAATTGTAGTTCCCATAATCCCCAAGTGTCATGGGAGAGGCTTGGTGGGAGGTAATTGAATCAGGGGGTGGTTACCCCCATGCTTTTCTCATGATAGTGAGTTCTCATGAGATCTGATGGTTTTATAAGGGTCTTTCACCCTTTGGTTGGTATTTCTCTTTCCTGCCACCTTGTGAAGAAGGTTCCTTGTTTCCCCTTAACCTTCTGCCATGAATGTAAATTTCCTGAGGCCTCCCAAGCCCTGAGGAACTGAGTCAACAAAACATCTTTTCTTTATAAATTACCTAGCCTCGGCAGTTCTTTATAGCAGTATGAAAATGGACCAATGCACTCCTACAAAAGCCTTGTGAAAACTGCAGAGAGCATCACTTCTAAAGTGATGTCCGTCAACCTCTGCCCATAGATTGATAATCACAACACAGTTGTTTGGATGGCACGTAGTAAGGATAAATGGAAGACGGTTTCCTCCTGATGGGGTGGCAATTAAGGGTCCTGCTGGCTCTTGGAAATGAACACTACTTCCATTAGGAGAAAGTGCAACCCTCTCGGAGGAGAAAGAAGAGCCTCGCTAACGAGACGCAGAAAGGAGAAGTGGCTAGGAAGTGTGGGGGCCGGAGCTGGGCTGGGCCAGGCTGTGCCATGTCTTCTAGAAGAATGGTTCTCAAATGTGAGCCTCAGAATCACCTGGTGGGCTTGTGAAAACAGTGCTGGGTCCACTCCCAGAGTTGCTGATTCAGTAAGTCTAGAGGGGTGCCCAAACATCCACATTTGTAACAAGTTCCCGGGTGATGCTGATGCTGCTTGTTTGGGAAGCCACACCTTCAGAAGCACTGCTCTAGTCCAAGGGTCATAAACTCAAGTGCCCCCCACAAAGACTAAACAGGTGATGACAATGAGTAACCCATAAGAAAGCTATAAGTAAAATGCCATTCCCAGAACAGTAAATTGTGGTGTGTGGCACTGGCCTAAATGTGAATGAGGTGATAGAGATACTGTCTACAGGGACAGCTGCTGTTCTACCTAACCTGGCCAATGGTTGCCAAGGCTTCTGATTTCATTGCTTTCTAATTTAAAATGTTTTGATTTTTAATCTGAATTATTAAATTTTATGAATAGACACAAAAGAATATGAAAGTATAAATACAGTATAAAGAATGACAGTGCTGGCTGGGCACTGTGGCTCATGCCTGTAATCCTAGTCCTTTGGGAGGCCAAGGTGGGCGAATTACAAGGTCAGGAGTTTGAGACCAGCCTGACCAACATAGTAAAAGCCTGTCTCTACTAAAATACAAAAAATACTAGCACGGTGTGGTGGCAGGTGCCTGTTATCCCAGCTGCTTGGGAAGCTAAGACAGGAGAATTTCATGAACCCGGGAGGCAGATGTTGCAGTGTATCAAAGTCGTGCCACTGCATTCCAGCCTGGGAGATACAGCAAGACTGCATCTTGGCTGGGGGGTGGGGGGTGGAAATGACAGAATGACAGTGCTTTTTGACATGGTTATAAAGAATGACAATAGTTTTGTATAATTACCATCTTTTTTAAGGAAAAACAAATTTTGTAGCAACCTGATCTCTTCCTGATCCCTTCTATTTTCTTCCCTCCACGGGAATAACTACTATTAGGAATTTTGTGTTTGTTGTTTTCCTGCTTTTCTTTATAATATGACTAAATTTGCATCCATAAATAATATACTACTATTACATACTTTACATACAGAATAATTCCACATATATGATTCTTTAATGACTTTCCTTTTCCTCCCTCAATACAATGTTTCTGAGATTATTCTACATTTTAGCACTTAGCTATAATTTATTCAATTTCCCTGTTGTTATCATATACCATGATTTATTTGTCCATTCCACTGTTGGACACTGGATTGGTTCCGGGTTTTGTTTTTACAAATGGTACAACCATGAACATTCTTGTGTGTGGCTCCTGAGGCCTGAATGCAAAAGTTTCTTTCAGACTCACGTGGGAAGAGTAAACTTGCTACTCCTAAGGATCTGCATATCTATAGTTTTATTAAGCTTTCCAAAGAGATTGCTCCAATTGACTTTTCCACTAGTAGTGTACAGCGTTCCAGCTGTTCCACTTTCTTGCTGACATTTGATACTGCTAAGTAGAAAATGAATGTGAAATGGGATGTCATTGTCTTTTAATACTACATTTCCCTAATTATTAATAGAGTTTAGCATCTTGTCATTTGTTTATAAACCGTTTAGAATTTTCTTCAGTGAAATGTTTCATCTATTTTGTTTATTTCTATTTTTTGTCTATTTTTTAATTTTTGTGTGATTTGTGTAATACTTAATAGAATCTGAAAACTATTAAGCAGTTGTATGTATTATCAATTTCTTCTTTTCATTTGTGGTTTGTCTTTTATATTTAGCATCTGTGGATGAACAGAAGTTTTACATTTTAATGCAGACAAATTTATGGTCTTTTGGAATAGGGATTGTGCTTTCTGTGTCTAACTTGAGCAATCCTTCCCTACACTGAGGTCATGAAGCTCTTCTATATTGTTTTCAAAAATTTTGTGTCTTCTTTTTTCATTAAGTCCCTAATTTATCAGGTATTAATTTTTGTGTTTAGTCTGAGGTTGGGTTCGAAAGAGATGCAGATTATCTCAACATATGTTGAAAAAGCCAATATTTAGCTCCATTCTAAATAATATTTCCATACCTTTATGGCTCTCTTTTGGGGGTTTCTAGTCTATTTCATTATTCTATTCTTCCCCCAAAATTGTTAAATTTCATATTGTAGCCTACTTAGTTTTAAAATTCTTTATACTTCATAAGGCAAGTCCTCCTACCTTATTCAAGAATGTCTTAGCAATTCTTGGGTCTTCCATATAAATTTTGGAATGAACTTAAGTTTCATAATAAAATCTTGTTGGAATTTGGATGGGATTCAAACTCAATCCATGAACACTATAGCTGTCTCTAATTACTGATGTTTTCTTTGATGTATTTCAATAGTTTAACATTTTTCTCTAGGTGGGCTCAGCATATCCATTGTAGCTATTGAAATTTTTTAAAAAGTATTTCTTATTCTATTCCCTGGAATATAGATATCTAATTGACTTTTTTGTTATGTTGATCTTAGAAGTCAACACTTAAAACTGTTTTTCATAATCTGTAGGTTATTTCAGGTTTTCATTGCAACTGTAAGTTATGTTAATTTGTCAAAGTTTTGTATCTTTTCCTTTCTTTCTGTCTGTCCTTCCTTCCTTCCTTCCTTCCTTCCTTCCTTCCTTCCTTCCTTCCTTCCTTCCTTCCTTCCTTCCTTCCTTCCTTCCTTCCTTCCTTCCTCCTTTCCTTCTTTCTTTTTTTTTTTTTTTTTTTTTTTTTGAGACAGATTTCACTCTTGTTGCCCAGGCTGGAGTGCAGCGATGCGATCTCCGCTCATTGCAGCCTCAGCCTCCCTGGTAGCTGGGACTACAGGTGCCCACCACGACACCCGGCTAATTTTTGTATTTTTAGTAGAGATGGGGTTTCACTATGTTGGCCAGACTGATCTCGAACTCCTGACCTCAAGTGATCCGCCTTCTGTGGCCTCCCAAATTGCTGGGATTACAGACATGAGCCGCTGTGCCCAGCTGTCATTTCTTATACTATTTCTTTTTCTTTTTATACTATTTTTTTTTCTTACACTATTTCTTTTTCTTTTTTAAATTTTATAGATTTTGATTAGAAGTAAAGAAATGAAAACTTTGCTTCTTCCTCACCTTAAAGAGAAAACTTTCAACACTTTACCATTAACTATGTTTTTTGTTCTAGGATTTTTCTTTCCTAATGCCTTTTAACAAAATAAGATAGTTTTCTTGTATTCTTATTTTGCCAAGAATGTCTATGATTAATTAATGTGAATTTCATCAAATGCTATTTAATCAGTACTATTTTATAATATATAGTGGAATATCTATTAATATATTTCTCCTTAATATATTAATGTGGTGAATTATATTTTCCAATAATTATTCACTTTTGTGTTTTTGGTTTGAGCCCAACTTTGTTATTATGTATTATCTTTCCTATATTTTTCTTAAAATATTTCATATTTTTTGGTAATTTGCATCTGTATTCATAAATGAGTATGTTCTGTAATTTTTCTTTCTTATAATACCTCTGTCAGGTTCTATAATTTTTCTATAATCCAGAATTGTCTATGAAAGATTAGAATTATTTGTGCCTTGTATGTTTAAACACACTGATAAAACCTCTGGGCATGAAAAATACATGAACTTTCCACTAAAAAAAAAATTATCACCTTATCAAGGGTTTGTGTTTCTTCTCCAGTTGGTTTTTGTAAGTTAACTTTGGTTTTCCATTTCATATAAAGGTTTAAAGTTTGTTGACAAAGTTTTTCAAAAATAATATCCTCATTTTTAAAATGTCCCCTGCTATTCTCCTTTGCACTGATAAAAAAGATTTTAAAAAAATTAAAAAAAAAAGAACAGCTCCCTATAGCTGTCTTTTTATTTTGTCCCACATATTTGTATTCATGTCTTCTTTTTCCCTTGAACAGTACTGCCAGAGGTTTATTTTATTAGTCCTTTCAAAGAGCTAACTTTTGGGTTTGTCAATCTGATCTATTTTTGTTTATTTCCAGTTCATAAATTTATCTGTCTGCTTGTCCCAGTTAATTCTACAGTTGTTTTAAGTTTTAAAATGTGCCGTTTTGTTAATTTTTGCCTTTCCTGATTTTAATATATGCATTTAAGGTTATGGATTTTTCTTTTATAGCATCCCAAAGGAATATTTATAATATAGATATAAATATTTTCTAATTTTAGTATGACTTTTAGCCTATGAGTTTTACAGAAGGGTGTTCTTTAGTTTTGAAATATGTAAGATTTATTAGTATAGATCTCTAGATATTTCTAGTATTTAACTGATTTTGAACTTTTGAACATTGTTTTTGAACTGACAGTCTTATAACAGAGAACATTTTCTGTATAACATCAATTCTTTAAAACTTGAGGCCAGGTGCAGTGGTTCATGCCTATAATCCTAAGCACTTTGGGAGGCCAAGGTGGGCAGATCATCTGAGGTCAGGAGGTTGAGACCAGCCTGGCCAACATGGTGAAACCCCGTCTCGACGAAAAATACAAAAATTAGATGAGCATGGTGGTGAGTGCTTGTAATCCCAGCTACCCTAGAGGTGGAGGCTGCAGTGAGCCAAAATCATGCCACTGCATTCCAGGCTGGGCAACAGAGTAAGACTCCATCTCAAAAAAAAAAAAAAAAAAATTGAGACTACCTTTTTGGCTCAGTATATATCAATTTTTATAAATCTTCCATGCCTGTCTGAAGAGAATGTGTGTTCTTCAGGTGTTGGTGGCATGTTATAGGTCTTATTAACTCAAGATATTTAGTTGTTCCACTCAAATATTTTTGAATATCCATATCTATTTTTATCTGTTTTATTTATCAATTATTAAAAGAGGTATGTTATTAGATGCATACCAGCTTAGGATTGGTCCATCTTCCTTATCTTAATATATAGTGATTCTCTTTATTTCTTGTAGTGCTTTCTGCCCTAAAATTTATTTGCCTATTAGTATAGCTGTTTCACTATGCTTCTGTTATTTGGCTTGGACACACTTTTCTGTCGTTTTAAATATCAACTATTCCATTATGGTTTAGATGTCTTTCATATAAGTGAATTTTTAAACATTTCAGATGAGTTTTTATTGATATATAGTAATATGCACAAATCTTAAAAATATACTTTGATGAATTTTGATAAGTATATAGTTTCAGGTAATCACTATTGCATCCAATACCGCTACCCCAGAAAGTCACCTCGTGCTTGTCTGCAGTCACACCCACTCCCCTCCAGAGGCAACCGTTCTTCTGATTTCTAGCATCACAGATAAGTCATGCTTGTTTTAGAACTTCATGTAATGAGAATTATAGTTTTTACTCTTTTGTGATTTTTGAAACTTCAGAGATTCTCCCGTATGGTCCTGCTCATCAGTTGTTCATTCTTTTTATTGCTTAGTAGTGGTTGATTGCATGAATAGACCATGATTTGTTTACCCATTCTACTGTTAATTGACATCTGGTTGTTTCCAGTTTTTGGCTATTTTGTAGAAAGTACTATGAACATTTTTACACAAGTCTTTTTGAGAAAAAGTTTTCATTTCTCTTGAATAGGCGGCTTTGAGTAAAATGACTAGGTTATAAGATGGGCATGTCTTTATGTGCGTGTTGAGGCAGCATCTAAGGTGGTCCCCAGGAATCCTCGTCTCCTGATATTCATGCCCTGTGTTATTCTCTGCCCTCATTGTGGGCTGGATATAGTGATTTGCTTCTAAACAAATAGAATGTGGCAAAATTAATGGGATATCACATAAGCTTAAGATGTAAAAAGATTGTGGCTTCCACCTTAGGCTTGTGTTCTCATTCTTTCAATCCAAGGGGAAGCTGGCAACTCTGTTGATAGCTGCCCTGTGGAGAGTCCCAAGAAACTGAGGGAGGGGAGGCCGTGAGCCCATGAAAAACTAAGGTGTTCAGTCCAGCAGTTTCCAGAGAACTTAATCCTGCCAAAAACCACCAGAGCGTGTTGGAAATGGATCCTCCCCTAGTCCAGTATTTGATAAGATCACAGCCTGGTCCAATGGCTTAACTACAACCTCATAAAAAATCTTGAATCAGAGGCATCAGCTAAGCTGCACCTATATTCCCAACCTACAGAAAATGAAAGATAATAAATGTCTGTGGTTTTAAACTGCTAAGTTTTAGAGTAATGTGTTACACAGCTATAAATGAGTAATGTCATTGGAAATTGTCAAACTGTTTTCCAAGATAGTTTTGCAGTTTTACATTTGTATCACTGTTGATGTTGAGTGCCTTTTTAATAGAAATGTTGGTGGCTACATAATAAAACAGTACTTTATTATGATTTCCATTTTGCTGATACTAATGTTGTTAGATATCTTTTCAGGTGATTATTGGCTGTTCAAATACGTTTATTTGGAAGGGTCTATATAAATCTCTCACCCAACCTTTTTACAATTGGGGTACTTGTATTTTTGTTATTAATTTGTTAAATATCCTGGGTAAAAATTCTTTTTCATATATATTTCAAGTATTTTCTCCCAATCCATGAGTTTCCTTTTCATTTTTAAGCAGTATTTTTTAATGAGTAGCTTAAAATTTTGATAAATTTCAATTTATCAATATTTGTAATATTTAGTACTTTTATGCCTTCTCTAATAAACCATTGACTACCCTAAAGTCACAAAGATACTCTTCCCATGTTTTCTTCTAGAATCTTTATAGTTTTAGCATTTATGCTTAAATTTAAGATCCATCTTGAATGAAAGAATAGTGTTCATTTTTTCTAATAGGTTTACCTACTCATTCCAGCTCCATTTGTTGAAAAGATAATTCTTTCCCCATTGAACAGCACTGATGCTTTTGTTGAAAATCAATTAAGCATATATGTGTGGGTCTGTTTCTAAACTATGTGGTCTATTTAGCCTCAGGCTACTACCTGGCTGTCTTAATTCCCTTAGCTTTACAATTAGTCTTAAAATAAAATAGTATGAGTCCCTTAACATTTGCAAAAGGAAAACAGATTGTTTTGGCTATTATAAGACCTTCCCTTTTCCATATAAATCTTAAAATTAACGTGTCAGTTTAAAAAGAAAACCCTGTTGGGATTTACACTGAGATTGTCCTAAATTCAAAGATAAATTTTGGGGAGAGTTAATATTAACAATATTGAGTCTTTAATGGATTTTCTTTTTAATCTAACTGTCCAAATTTACTATTCTTGATTTATGTGTTGTTATTATGTATCCTGGTTTTGTGTTCTTTAATCCTGCAAGACTATTGTTTATACAATCAACATTTATGTATGTCTGTGTATTTACCTCTTTTTTTTAGTTATTCCTTCTGTTACCTTAGGCTTTCCAATATCAAAAAAATCCTTGATATTTTCTTTCAGTAAATGTCTTCTCACATAAGCCCCCAGTTTTCTTTCTCTGGAATAGATCTTTAATTTGCACTCCTTTGTGAGAGGGATTTTGGCTATATCCACAATGCTACACTGACAGGCATTTTCTCTCAGGTATTTAAGGTACTATTTCTCCAGATTCTGCTTCTCATTGTTGTGATGAAGAAGTCAGCTGTCAGTCTAACTTCAATCCCAGAACTTCTACTTTTTTTTTTTTTTTCCTCTCCTACTGCTTTTTTATCTCTGATGGTCTGTAGGGTCATTCTGATATGTCTGGATGTAAATTTCACTTTATTTGCAGTATTTGCATTTTTTTTAACTCTTTAAATTTTTGAGTTTGTGTCTTTCATCACTTTAAGATAATACTCAGCTGATACATCTTAAAAACTGTTCTTGCCCTTGTCTTTCCTCATTCATTCTGCGACTTGGATTAGATGTTCTTACTGTAGAATTCCTATTCTTCTGTCTTTCTTGAGGTAATTCTTCAGATATATTTTCATATTAATTTATTTTTCTTTTTATTTCTCACTCTATTCATTCTAGTTTTGCTTTTTGAGATTATATTTTCATTTCTAGAAATTGTTTCCTTTTTAAATTAGTTATTTTTATATGCCTTTTTTTTACTCTTTTAATTTATTCTTGTGTTTCTTTAGGCATAGTAAACATACTTTGTTTTTTCCCACTGCTAATTCTCATAACTGAAGACTTTGTGGTCTACATTGACTGCCTTGTTTTCCTGCCTGCTCTCTTGCTCATGGTGCCTTGTTTCCAAGTGTGTTTTGTACTTCTTGACCGTGAGTTCATATTGCTTGGATTTTTATCTGCAGAAGTTACCTGCCTGTAAGACGGTTTTCTCTAGAGAGGATTTGCATTTGTTTCCATCACTTACCGGTGCCATCATGAACTTGGACCCGCCATAAACTAATTTCTTTGTTTAAAGTTTTAGGCCCATCCAGGTAATATGAATTCAGCCAGGCTACAAACCAGAGTGAAGGCCAGTCTGAAGTTATCAAGTGGTAGAGAGATGTATTTTTTCCCTATTCATTCAGTGCTGAGGTTCAGGACAGGCAACTTCCCCTGTTGTCCTCTGAGTGGAAGGGCCAGGTAGGAAAGACTAGGCAGATTAGATTCTATTTCATCCTAACCCTGAGGCTTTAGTACTTGGGGGAACACAATTTCATCTGTGAGGTCTTTAAGACTCCCCATTTCAGTGAACTCCCAGATTTGTTTTGTTCCCATAACCCAGGAGGCCGTGAAAACTGAAGCTAAATTGCATCTAGGTTAGCAAAATCTATAAAGTTAAAGGGGCCTCAACAATCAGATGATGTCTCTGTGTTCTCATGCTCCTTTGGGGTTTGAATGCTGAATAATCTTAATTGTTTTCAGAGGGTGGGCTGATAAGGGTACTTAAAACTACAAACAGTGTTGTACTAGATGTCCAGGTTTCTGATATTTTCAAAAGATGAAATTTGACATCACCTCAACTTTAAAAGTTGACAACTTCTTTTTAAATTATGGATGTGCCAACTTTCAAAGAATTACATCTGGCTGAAGAGTCAATTTGCTAGAAAATTCCATGAAAGTTTATTGATCAAGGCTCAATTAGAGAAAGATAACATCTATGAATGAGATAATAATTTGGTTTATTATAGGAATCTGTCCTTACACATTTGGGAGGCCTGGTTAAACAATCTAAGCAAGGTTGTCTTTGTGTCTGATGCTGGAGCTTGAAGTGACTGGGGCAGGAGTCAGGAAAAAAAGATGGATATGAAGTGGGGAAGAACAATGATGAGCTGGAACCCAAGACAATCTCCCACTGCTTCTGTTTCTTCCTTTAACTCAGCATGCACATAGCACAGGAGTTGGAGAAGCTGGAAGAGAATTGGTGGGAGCCAAAAGATAAAGTCCTGGCTGCTGCCCCATGCTAAGGTGGTGACTGAGCAGGTGATCTCCAACAGTGCCTGTGGCTCTGCACTGGTTTTCCAGCACAAAAGGAGTACAACAGATGCTGCCCTCTAACCTTCCAAACCTCATGCAGCCGTGCTCACTCAGGGAAGGATTTGGGGGAATGTAGTTCCAGCTCAGCTAGGCTGATACATTATAAATACACTCCACCTTGTTATCCCTATTTTATTTTTATTTTTAGAAACAGGGGTTTCACTATGTTGCCCAGGCTGGTTTTGAACTCCTGGACTTGAGCAATACTGCCTCAGCCTCCAGAGTAGCTGGGATTACAGGTGTGTACCATTGTTTGTAACTGAGATATCCCTGTTTTAAATGCCTGCTTTGGCTTGAACACATGCTACTCAGCGGAACCAATTTCAACTTGCATTATAGAAACTGGCTTAAATAAAATAAGTGCCAGAAAATAGGAAGAAGGAACATAATCTTCTCTAATTATGTAAGTTCTACTTCTAAGTCAAATAAGGGTCATTTTGAAACTGAAGCTCCTTCTTATCTGAAATAGGTATTTAAATTTTACCAATGAAGCTGCTGAGTTTGTGGAGATCTCTTGAAATATCTGTGCATAATATTCTAGGCTTCTACTCTAAAGATTGAAGAAATGGATTGGATAGTCCCATTTGAAGGCCATTTCTCTCAGAAAGCAGTGATATTCTGTCCTCTAGAGCAAAACCATTTTGAGATTTGCTTTTATGAAAGGCAAGCTTGGCCATTACAAACATTATTTTGAATCCACTCTTCTTTCCCAGTGTAGAGCTAGTTGATTTATTTAATAAATATTGGTTATGCTGGGCTTAAGGGGACACAGAAACGCAGAGGGGCCAGCATGCAGTACAAAGACTTTTAGAAAGAAAATAATTTTATGAGTTAGAAGAAATTTAAAGAAAGTGGATAGAGAATGTGGTATTAATAAGAGATGGGGTCAGGCGCGGTGGCTTATGCATGTAATCCCAGCACTTTGGGAGGCTGAGGCAGGTGGATCACCTGAGGTCGAGTGTTCGAGACCAGCCTGGGCAACATGGTGAAACCCCGTCTCTACTAAAAATACAAAGACTAGCTGGGCATGGTGGTGGGTGCCTGTAATCCTAGCTACTTGGGAGGCTGAGGCAGGAGAATTGCTTGAACCCAGGAGGCAGAGGTTACAGTGAGCCAAGATAGTGCCACCGCATTCCAGCCTAGGTACCAGAGCAAAAACTCCATCTCTAAACAAAAAAATAATAATAATAAATAAAAAGAAAAATAAGTGGTAGGAAGCAAATGAGGTATAGCTTTGCAGAATAAGAATTTTAAATGGAGTGATGGTATAAGGGGGCAAAAAGATTGCTGTGATGGTTAATTTTATTTATCAACTAAACCACAGGGTACCCATACATTTGGTCAAACATTATTCTAGGTCTGTCTGTGAGGGTGTTTCTAGATGAGATTAACATTTGAATCTGAAGAGTAAAGCAGTTCCTTTTTAATGCAGGTGGGTTTCATCTCATCTATTGATGATCTGTATAGAACCAAAAACAGTAAGAGAGAACGTTGCCTGCCTGCCTACTTGAGACATTAGTCTTCTGCCTTCAGATTGGAATTTATATTAATACCATTTACTCTTTGGTTCTCAGGCCTTCTGACTTGAACTGGAACAACACCATTAGCTCTCCCAGGTCTCCAGCTGGCAGATAGCAGATCATGGGGCTTTTCAGCATCCGCAGTTGCGTGAGTCAATTTCTTATAGTAAATCTATCTATGTCCAGTTTTTTCTGTTTCTATAACAGAGTCGAGAGTGCATAAGAGGTAGCAAGAGGGCTGCAAGGAAAGTGGCTAGGAGTCTGTTATTATCCAGGTGGGAGAAGATGGTGATTTGGATTTGGTGATGACTAGATCAAGGCTGATTTCCAGTGTTGTGGATTTTATTACTGGTAGATGGTGGAGGCCAGCCACTGAGAGAGGGAAGAGAATAAGCAGACTACTTACAGAGTATAAGGACAGAACATTGTGAGTTTACTTTGAAATATGGTGACTTGGAGATGTTTGAGCCATCAAGCAGCAATGTGGACCTGTAGGGCTAGAGATAGTAAAGTGGGAGGTGTATTTGATTGTGGTTGGTGGTGTATTTACGTATTGCTGAGTCAATGGAACTTTGTGTATAAAACCTCAAGGGAAAAAATTCCTGAAAACATAATTGGATTCCATGGAGCATCCACTGTCTCTTTTTGGCTGGTGAGACTAGGAAGGTGCGGTTGAGGAACTGACGGTCTAGCCAATTTTCCATGTAGACTACATCCTACCAAGGTAAACATTTCCTCTGAAATGCTCTCATTTCTATGAACAGACATAAGGCAAAGCCCTGACCAGAGTGCCAGTGTGCCCAGCCTCTGTTACCCTCTGAGAGAGTTTCACAGCTCCTGTTTGAAGACATGCAGTTTTTGGCCTAGGGAATATGGCAAGGAGAAAATTGGTCATTTTCCCCAGGTTTATGAAGCTGAGATTTTTCTCTATCAAATCTTCCTTTCATGGCATATTTCTGCATTTAGTTAAAACCTCTCCTCAGCTCACATTCCACTTAATGTACCTGTGAAACATGGGCCAACAACTGGGTCCCTTTCCTTCATGGCTGTACTTGAAAGTCTCATGAATCAAAAACCCCACAAAACTTTAAATGTTATCACAAGGTCTGTTTTGAACACTCAGAGAATAATTTATTTGCTTTTGGCATTATCAGTTTGTTCTCTGTCTCAGGCTCATTTTTTGTTGAAATTGTTTTTGTTGAAACAGTGATTACTTATCCAGATTTCTCGTTTTCATTTCCTTCATCATAAGAATCTACATTAATCACTTCCAAACCTAGACAAGCTTTTAGATCATATTTTGTTTCCATCTTCAGAGAATGGAGACAATGGCTTTTGTTACTTTGGGGAGCGACCTTCAGAACATCATAAAAGCTAAATAATATATGTGGTAGCTGAAATAGAATAGGTTAGCTCCAGTCCTTCCTAGGAAATAGCAGTTGCACACTAACACCTAGGATTACTCTGTGTGTTATAAGTTTGAGAAAAATAATAACCAGAGAAGGTTATGATTGAAAGGGAAATAACTTAGAAAAAAAACTTGTAGGAAGGTAAAGTTCAGTAGTTTTGGTCAATCAAAGCAGCTGCACTTGGGGAGTTCTGAGATTGGCTGGGAAATTTCAATGTGGTCAGAATCACAAGGGGAGCTTTTGAAGCTTGGGTCACACCCCATGCAAATTAAATCAGAATGTCAGGGCATCTATTGACTTTTAAATTTTTCTTTAAGGAGGTGGTTGAGAACCATTGAGGTAGACTCACTCAGCAGATCTTCAAACATTAATAGGGAACCCTGCCATTCCACTGATGAGAACAGCATGGTTTAGGATATTGCTTCTGAGGACAGGTAACCCAAGTTACAACCCCAATAGCTAAGTTAACGTACTTGATAAAATAAAAATCTACAGTGCCCACCATGTAGGCCCATTATACTTCTGTGTTGCCACTCTAATGCTACTGTCTAATGCTACTAATAAATCTTTAGCAAATCAGTAGGACTCTTTAACTCAAAACGTGTATCTCTAAGAAGGTGATGTTATTCATGGCAGTGTTTAAAGTGTATGTATTTTTCAAACAATTTCTTCATCGATCTGAAGTTCATTAGCACTCATTGAATCTTCAAGAGCTCAAAGTTTAATTTTCTACTTGAAGAAAACTGCTTTAAAATTGTTCCCATATTTTAGCTGTGCTGTTTGATAAACACTAATGAAGCAGCAGCCATTTTGAAGAGCCTGATCTGTATCAATGTAATGGGCCATTTGAAGTAATGGTGAGATTTTAATGCCAGGCAACTGTAAGAGCATGTTATTGGCGACCATCATGTTAAACGCCATGATCCAATTAGTTTTCAGCCTGGATATTAATAATTTTGACAGCAAAATTATGACATCATTTTCCTGCAAACCTTGCAACTCATCTTCTATTTTTGAGTTAAGCCTTATCAGAGTCTAAGTCAAACAAATCTCAGAGGCCTAGGGTTTTCCAACTAAAGTCCATGGCAAGTATCAGTGACAGATTTAGATTCATACAGCATAAGTGAATCTATATTGTAGACCATGGATGTGCTTTTTGAGTTTGGCATCCCAGCTGGTATTCAGTACCAGCTCTATTGTGTCAAGAGGCAAGGGAAGTTCAGAGAGGTTAAACGTTGTGGCCCAGACCATGTGCCTAGAGAGTTGTAAATTAAACCTAGGTCTCTGATTCCTCACTAGTATGTTTTAATAATATTCCATAGTTCTGATTGTTTAAAAGTAGCTTTTATATTGGGTGAAAACATCTTCTTGTAACCTACATCATCTGCAGCTTCCATAGGTGAATGCACAGTTTATAAAGACAAACATTCTGGCTATTTGGAAGTTTTCTTTATCCAGGCAAAAGAGGATATTGACAGATTCTCCAGCAAGTAGACTAGAGTGATCTTCTTGGTCATCCTACCCGGCAGAACATGGGAGGCCCACCTTCTGCTCTGACTCCTGATCTATCCATTTCCTTCTCATCCTTCAAGACTCAATTAAATGTCACTTCTTTAGAAAAGCCTTCCCTGACCATTGCTGCTGTCACTTAGTGACATTTCCTTCATGCCAGTGGACACAGTTTGCAGTTATTTGTCTCTTTGCTTGTTTTAATTTCTCTCTTCCTCTAGATTAAGCTTTGTAAAGGTGGTAATTCTACTTGATCAGTGCCCAGCATCAAGGATACTGCCTGGTGTTTGGTAAATGTTTGAATCGACTTCCCTCTTAGAACCTGCTAGCTTGTGTTGAATGCAGTATTCTTGCTATGTTCTGAGCAAGGTCCAGGGCCAAACAAGCACTTCTTTCTTTCCCTTCTTGGTATGATTCTGAACAACTTAAGATTATTATTGCAGTCTAGTGGCGTTAGAATTGGCAATGTCAGTAGTGTTATCTTTCACTGAACATAGAAAAAAAATGTGATGCTAGCACCATATTTTGTTATGTTATCTTTTAGATTTTCCATAAGGACCATAGTTTCCCCCTCTTAAAACTCTTAAATACCTTATTCTTCAAATTTATTGGCAATTTCATGCCGCCTTACTATCTTTTATTCCAAATTTCTTGGAAGGGAATGTAAGATAGTTCTTTAAAGCTTGAGCTTCAGACTCAGGATTTTGAGCCCAAGCACCTCATCTGCTGCAAGCTTCACCTTGGAGAAGGCTTTTTGATGCTGAGCTGTTTCTCATGTTCAAAGGAGACAGTGGTATCTTCTTTGTAGCACTGTTATAAAGATGGAATGTGGAAATGTAGGCACAGCCTTAGGATATGGCAGTAAGTGATTGCTGTTAGTGTAGTCATTCCCTCCTCAAACTGGTTAGAACTGATGATTTATTATTTTATTATTATTATTTTTTAATTTATTGCACTTTAGGTTCTGGGGTACATGTGAGGAACATGCAGGTACCTACATGGCATAGGTTGCATAGGTACATACATGGCAATGTGGTTTGCTGCCTCCATCCCCATTGCCTATATCTGGCATTTCTCCCCATGTTATCCCTCCCCAGTTTCCTACCCCCACTGTCCCTCCCCTAATCCTCTCCCCACCAACAGACCCCAGAGTGTGGTGCTCCCCTACCTGTGTCCATATGTTCTCGTTGTTCAACACCTGCCTATGAGTGAGAACATGCAGTGTTTTATTTTCTGCTCTTGTGTCAGTTTGCTGAGAACGATGTTTCCAGGTTCATCCATGTCCCTACAAAGGACATGAACTCATCGTTTTTTATGGCTGCATAGTATTCCATGGTGTATATGTGCCACATTTTCCCTGTCCAGTCTATCATTGATGGGCATTTGGGTTGGTTCCACGTCTTTGCTATTGTAAACAGTGCCTCAGTGAACACACATGTGCATGTGTCTTTATAACAGAACGATTTATAATCCTTTGGATATATACTCAGTAATGGGATTGCTGGGTCAAATGGAATTTCTATTTCTAGGTCCTTGAGGAATTGTCACACTGTCTTCTACAATGGTTGAACTAATTTACACTCCCACCAACAGTGTGAAAGTGTTCCTATTTTTCCACATCCTCTCCATCATCTGTTGTCTCCAGATTTTTTAATGATTGCATTTCTAACTGGAGTGAGATGGTATCTCAATGTGGTTTTGATTTGCCTTTCTCTAATGACCAGTGATGATGAGCACTTTTTTCATATGTTTGTTGGCCTCATATATGTCTTCTTTTGAAAAGTGTCTGTTCATATCCTTTGCCCACTTTTGAATGGGTTTGTTTTTTTCTTGTAAATCTGTTTTAGTGCTTTGTAGATTCTGGATATTAGCCCTTTGTCAGATGGGTGGATTTCAAAAATTTTTTCCCATTCTGTTTGTTGCTGGTTTCCTCTAATGATTGTTTCTTTTGCCGTGCAGAAACTTTAGAGTTTAATTAGATCCAATTTGTGTATTTGGCTTTTGTTGCCAATGCTTTTGGTGTTTTAGTCATGAAGTCCTTGTCTATGCCTATGTCTGGAATGGTTTCACCTAGGTTTTCTTCTAGGGTTTTTATGGAGTTAGGTCTTATGTTTAAATCTTTAATCCATATGGAGTTAATTTTAGTGTAAGGCATCAGAAAGGGGTCCAGTTTCTGTTTTCTACACATGGCTAGCCAGTTATCCCAACACCATTTATTAAACATTTATTAAGCATTTCCCCATTGCTTGTTTTTGTCAGGTTTGTCAAAGATCAGGTCATTGTAGATGTGTGGCATTACCTCTGAGGCCTCTGTTCTGTTCCATTGGTCTAAATCTCTGTTTTGGTACCAGTACCATGCTGTTTTGATTACTGTAGCCTTGTAGTATAGTTTGAAGTCAGGTAGTGTGATGCCTCTATGTGGGCTCTCTTTTGGCTCCATATGAAGTTTAAGGTGGTTTTTTCCAGTTCTGTGAAGAGGATCATAGGTAGCTTGATGGGGATAGTGTTGAATCTATCAATTACTTTGGGCAGTATGGCCATTTTAACGATATTGATTCTTTCTAACCATGAGCATGGAATGTTTTTCCATCTCTTTGTGCTGTCTCTTATTTCCTTGAGCAGTAGCTTGTAGTTCTCCTTGAAGAGGTCCTTTACATCCTTTGTTAGCTGTATTCCTAGATATTTTATTATCTTTGTAGCAATTGTAAATGGCAGTTCTTTCTTGATTTGGCTCTCTTTAAATCTGTTATTGGTGTGTAGGAATGCCTGTAATTTCTGCACATTGATTTTGTATCTTGAGACTTTGCTGAAGTTGCTTATTAGTTTCAGGAGATTTTGGGCTGAGATGATAGGGTCTTCTAAATATACAATCATGTCGTCTGCCAATAGAGACAATTTGACTTCCTCCTTTCCTAACTGAATACCCTTTATTTCTTTTTCTTGCCTGATTGCTCTGGCTAGAACTTCCAATATTACATTGAATAGGAATGGTGAGAGAGGGCATCCTTGTCTAGTGCCAGATTTCAGAGGGAATGCTTCCAGTTTTTGCCCATTCAGTATGATATTGGCTGTGGGTTTGTTGTAAATAGCTTTTATTATTTTGAGAGATGTTCCTTTGAGACCTAGTTTTTGAGAGTTGTTAGCACAAAGGACTGGTGAATTTTGTCAGAGGCCTTCTCTGCATATATGGATATAATCACATGCTTTTTGTCTTTGCTTCTGTTTATGTGGTGGATTATATTTATAGATTTGCATATGTTGAACCAGCCTTGCTTTCCTGGGATGAAGCCTACTTGATTGTGATGGATAAGCTTTTTTTGATGAGCTGTTGCAATCGTTTTGCCAGTATTTTATTGAAGATTTTTGTGTCTGTGTTCATCATGGATATTGGCCTGAGGTTTTCTTTTCTTGTTGAGTCACTGCCAGGTTTTGGTATCAGGATGATGTCGGTCTCATAAAATGATTAGGGAAGGATTCCCTTTTTGGATTGTTTGGAATAGTTTCAGAAAGAGTGGCACCAGCTCCTCTTTGCATGTCTGGTAGAATTTGGCTGTGAACTCATCTGGACTTGGGCTTTGGTTGGTTGGTAGGCTATTAATTGCAGCCTCAATTCAGCCCTTGTTATTGGTCTATTCAAGGTTTCAACTTCTTCCTGATTTAGGCTTGGGAGGGTGCCAGTGTCCAGGAATTTATCCATTTCTTCCAGGTTTACTGGTTTATGTGCATAGAGTTGTTTGTAGTAATCTCTGATGGTAGTTTGTATTTTTGTGGAATCTGTGGTGATATCCCCTTTATCATTTGTTATTGCATCTATTTGATTCTTCTGTCTTCTCTTTTTTATTAATCTGGCTAGTGGTCTGTTTTGTTGCTCTTTCCAAAAAGCACCTCCTGGATTTATTGATTTTTTTGAAGGAGTCTTTGTGTCTCTATCTCCTTCAGTTCTCCTCTGATCTTAGTTATTTCTTGTCTTCTGCCAGGTTTTGAGTTTTTTTGATCTTGTTCCTCTACCTCTTTCAATTTTGATGATAGGGTGTCAATTTTAGATCTTTCCTTGTTTTTCATGTGGGCATTTATTGTTATATGTTTTCCTCTAGACACTGCTTTAAATGTGTCCCAGAGATTCTGGTATGTTGTGTCTTCGTTCTCATTAGTTTCGAAGAACATCTTTATTTCTGCCTTCATTTCATTATTTATCCAGTCAACATTCAAGAGCCAGTTCTTCATTTTCCATGAAGTAGTGCAGTTCTGAGTTAGTTTCTGAATTCTGAGTTCTAATTTGATTGCACTGTGGTTTGAGAGACTGCTATGATTTCTGTCCTTTTGCATTTGCCAAGGAGTGATTTATTTCTAATTATGTGTTCAATTTTAGAGTAGGTGTGATGTGGTGCTGAGAAGAATGTATATTCTGTGGATTTGGGGTGGAGAGTTCTGTAGATGTCTATTAGGTTTGCTTGGTCCAGATCTGAGTTCAAGTCCTGGATATCCTTGTTAATTTTCTCTCGTTGATCTGTCTAATATTGACAGTGGAGTATTCAAGTCTCCCACTATTATTGTGTGGGAGTCTAAGTCTCTTTGTAGGTTGCTAAGAACTTGCTTTATGTAACTCAGTGCTCCTCTATTGGGTGTGTATATATTTAGGATCATTAGGTCTTCTTGTTGCATTGATCCTTTTACCATTATTTAATGGCCTTCTTTGTCACTTTTGATCTTCGTTGGTTTAAAGTCTGTTTTATCAGAGACTAGGATTGCAACTCCTCCTTTTTTTTGCTCTCCATCTGCTTGTTAGATCTTCCTTCATCTCTTTATTTTGAGCCTATGTGTATCTTTGAATGTGAGATGGGTTTCGTTGATACAGCACACTGATGGGTTTTGACTTTTTATCCAATTTGCCAGTATGTGTCTTTTGATTGTGGCATTTAGCCCATCTACATTTAAGGTTAATATTGTTATGTGTGAACTTGATCCTGCCATTTTGATGCTAACTGGTTGTTTTGCCCGTTAGTTAATGCAGTTTCTTCATTGTGTCGATGGTGTTTTTTGGTATGTTTTTGGAGTGGCTGGTACTGGTTGTTCCTCTCTATGTTTAGTGCTTCTTTCAGGAGCTATTGTAAGGCAGGCCTGGTGGTGATGAAATCTCTGAGCAATTGCTTGTTCATAAAGGATTTTATTTCTTCTTCACTTATGAAGCTTAGTTTGGCTGGATATGAAATTCTGGATTGAAAGTTCTTTTCTTTAAGGATGTTGAATATTGGTCCCCACTCTATTCTGGCTTGTAGGGTTTCTGCCGAGAGATCCACTGTGAGTCTGATGGGCTTCCCTTTGTGGTAACCTGACCTTTCTCTCTGGCTGCCCTTAGCATTTTTCCCTTCATTTAAATCCTAGTGAATCTGACGATTTTGTGCCTTGGGGTTGCTCTTCTTGAGGAATATCTTTGTGGTGTTCTCTGTATTTCCTGGACTTGAATATTGGCCTGCCTTGCTAGGTTGGGGAAGTTCTCCTGGACAATATCCTGAAGAGTGTTTTCCAGCTTGGATTCATTCTCTCCATCACATTCAGGTACACCTATCAAATGTAGATTAGGTCTTTTCACATAGTCCCATATTTCTTAGAGGCTTTGTTTATTTCTTTTTATTCTTTTTTCTCTAATCTTGCCTTTTCATTTTATTTCATTGAATTGATCTTCAATCTCTGATATCCTTTCTTCTACTTGGACAATTCAGCTATTGAAACTTGTGTATATTTTGCAAAGTTCTTGTGTTGTGTTTTTCAGCTCCATCAATTCATTTATATTCTTCTCTGTTTAGTCTCGTTAGCATTTCATCAAATGTTTTTTCAAGGTTCTTAGTTTCTTTGCATTGGGTTAAAACATATTCTTTTTTAGCTCAGAGAAGTTTGTTATTAGCCACTTTCTGAAGCCTGTTTCTGTCAATTCATCAGACTCCTTCTCCATCCAGCCTTGTTCCCTTGCTGGTAAGGAGTTGTGATCCCTTGGAGGAGGAGAAGGGTTCTGGTTTTGGGTGTTTTCATCCTTTTTGCACTGGTTTCTTCCCATCTTTGTGGATTTATCTACCTGTGGTCTTTGTAGTTGGTAACTTTCGGATGGGGTCTCTGAGTGAATGTCCTTTTTGTTGAAGTTATTTCTTTCTTTTTAATTTTTCCTTCTAATAGGCCCCTCTCCTGTAGGACTGCTGGAGGTCCACTCCAGACCTGCTTGCCTGGGGATCACCTGCAGGAGCTGCAGGACAGTAAGGGTTGCTGCCAGTTTCTTCTTCTGTTAACTTTTTCCCAGAAGCATACCCACCAGATGTCAGCCTGAACTGTCCTTTAGGAGGTGTCTCTTTGGATACACAGGGTTTGGGAGCTGCTTGAGGAGACAATCTGTCTCTTATAGGAGCTCAAGTGCTGATCTGTGAGCTCCGTTTTTCTGTTCTGAGCTGCTGGGCAGGTACGTTGAAGTCTGCTGCAGCAGAACTCATAACCACCTTTTTTTTTCCCAGGTGCTCTGTCCTGGGAAGCTGGGGCTTTATTTATAAGTTCCTAACATGCTGCTGCCTTTTTTCAGAGAGGCAGCTACCTCCTAGCCTAGTCACATTCTGCCAGCAGAGGTGTTGCTGAGCTGCCGTGGCCTCTGCCCAGCTGCTGTGTGAACTTCCTTGCAGTTTTGTTTATAGCGGTATAGTTAGAACTGCCTTAGAAATGGCAGTCTGCCTCGTTAATGGTGGATGCCGTTCCCCTCACAGAGCTGGACTGTCCGAGCTCCAGCTGTGCTTGCTGTGAAACTCAATCCAGAGCATTTCAGATTGCTGGTCTTTTTAGGGGTCGGACCTGCTGAGCCAGATCACCTGGCTCCCTTTTAAGCCCATTTTTTTTTTTTTCTGTTGACTGGGTGACTCTGTCTCCCAGGCATTCCAGGCACCAGTTGAAACTACATCCAGATTTGTGTGAGTTTTTGTGCGGAGACCTGCTGCACCAGTTGAAACATCTGTGCTGGAGACTTCTGGCACTTGTCCACTCAGGAATCTCCTGGTCTGTGGGCAGTAAAAATTCATTTGGAAATACGGTGATCACTCACCCTCTGCATTCTCGCTGGGAACTGCACTCCAGAGCTGTTCCTATTCGGTCATTTGGATCGTCTCCAGAAGTGATGATTTCTCATGTTACTAACTCTAATCCCCTCTCTGGCTTTCCTCACATTTCATCATCCACAAGCGGCATCCTGTTTTACATAGTGGCCACATGACAGACTTTGCAAAGAACTGGAATGCAGAGAGTAATTGTAATCCAAAATGTTCAAAGGTAAGAGGCCAAAAATAGTCCATTCTTCCTCCATGCTATGTTTTTGACTGTTAAATTTACTAAAACTTTTATGAACTATGAGAGGGGAAAAGCTTGATGGATTCTCTGTAGAATTTGTCAATTACTTTTGCCAGAGGTCAAAATTGATCATAAATACTGTGCCTTAGTAGCCTAACAAGGCTTCTGAACTGTGAATAGAAGCTGGAGTTTTGTAGCAAATGGTGTTCCTCAGAACTCAAGGTTTCCAAGGTGACAGCATATGAAACTAGACATCCTAATTAATTACAGTTTCCAAAGGGACTCTCTTTAGGGTCCTCCCCATACCCTCCATCCCTAAACCATTACATTATTTACACTATGATTCTTTCTAAAGTGAGATAGAAACTAAATAATTGATGTGAATATCAAAGAAATAATGTACATTTTTATCTTTTCAACTTTCATTAGAGTACTATTTTTCAAGCCTTCCCAATAAGACCTAATGCTCTCAGAACATCTAATGACCCATGCAACTAACCTGACTCCATGTGTAACAGAGAGCTAGGCTGTTATTTTAATTAATAATTAAAAGTAATACATTCACAAATGTTATTTGAATTTTTCATTTAAATGAAATCTCCAACTTTGATCAGGATTGAAAGTTGGTTCAGCCCATGGGCCAGTGTGTCATAGAAGGGGCTCTGGATTGGGTGTCTGTCAGTCACTGAGTTAACCACTAACTTGTGATGGGTACTGATTGCAAAGAGAGTTGGACTAGCAATTGAAAGGGTTCATCTCTCAGCCCTGAAACACAGTTCATGTTTTTTAGGAGCAAACAGATCTAAGTATACTGCCTGCCACATGATTATAATGCAAGATATCTCCTGCACTGAGACAAATAGCCACCCCATGCTCCCTTCATCTCCCATGCTAGCATTCAGTAGACATCCTCAAGAGTACTCTGTCCACTTATTGACATATTGTACAGGAATCCGTGTCTGTGAGAACCACAGCTGGTGACCCATGTAGCTCTAGGAAGGCTCAAAAGGATATTAATGTATTATGTGTAAAAAACTATACTTCATTCAAGTTTAATTTTGTAAAATCCATCTAAAAAAGTGTAGCTTAAAATTATTGCGTATTTAGCATACACTAGGCAATGTGCTAAATAAAACAATTGTAGGAAGAAGTCACTATACCAGTATTAATATTATTATTATAAATCACCCCCATTTTACAGATAGATGAGGATGTTAAGCCTAAGATAACTCAGCTAGCAGCAGAGTAGATGTTCCAATGGCAGCTCTATCACCAGAACCCATGCTTTTAAATGTTACCCAAAAACTGCCACTATTTACTAGAATGAACAAATGTTAGAGTAACATACTAAATTGTAGGGCTCTGGGAAAAAGTATATTGTAATCAGATAAAATTGAGAGAGTACCTAATTTGTATCAAGAGATTTTTTAGTTGATGTGAATGAATATATTTAAAATGAAAGTAAATGGTTCTCTATTGGATATTAATTGAAAAACTTCTATCTTTGGTCCAGCCATTAAATACATACTTTGGTTAGTAACTAGCTTACCTGCTTTGCAATTCTGCATTGCCCATTTCAGGATCCTCTGTTAGTGAAAATGGTAATTTGAGAAGCCTCAAATGGTATTTGAAAGCAATATGGAGGTGGTTCTGGTGTTGGTCTCAGCAGGGTTAGATGGGGGATTATGTGAAAGCTGAGGCTGAACAAGTCGGAGGGCATATTTGGAAAGTGATTACATTCAATAATAATGATTACTATGCAATGAGTACCAGTGATGCTTTCAGAATTTCACATGGTCCAGGGAGTTCTCAGCACATGCTATGCAGTATGTGGTAGAATCCCTGTTGAACAGATGAAGCTTAGTAAGGTGGAGTGACTTTCCCAGGGCCACCCAGTCATTCACTTCAAGATATGGGACTCAGATAACCAGGACTATCTGGCTTCAAAGTAGCAGTCTTAAAACTTTCCATGGAATTGCCAGCTATCATAGAGGATTAGTGCATTCCTCTGTGGGTGTGGCACATGGACTTACTTACTAAAAGGTAAGTATTTGTTTTTTTGGAAGTTTCTTGTGTTCAGCTTCAAAATTTATACAAATTTGGTGTTGTACCACATAAAACATCCCTATTTAATGAGAAAATAATAGTTTATCATTTGTGAATCATTTGATTTACATCCCTAAATCTTTGGGTAACATATTCTCTAGGAAGATGTGTCAAGTTTATCCTATGGCTTCCTGTACTCTGATTCAGGAAGAACAAAACTGCAATAAAGCAGAGTAAGTAAACACAAGGAGTGGCCAAGATGGCCAACTAGAAGCAGCTAGGATGAGTGGCTCTCACAGAGAGGAACTGAAGGAAGGGGCAAGTAAATATAGCACTGTCAACTGAAACAAACATCCAGGTACTCACACTGAGACTAATCAAGGAAACAGTTTGACCCACAGAGAATGGAGAAGAGCAAGGCAGGACGATGGCCCACCCGGGAGCAGAATGTGGAGCCAAGGGACTCTCCCTTGCCAAAGGAAACAGTGAGCGAATGTGTGATCCTGGGAAAACGAACTTCTCCTGTGGATCTTCACAACCCTGAGATCAAAAGATCTCTTCATAAACCCACTCCACCATGGCCCTCAGTCTGACACACAGAGCTACATGGAGTCTTGGCACAGCAGCTTCTCAGGCACACATGGAGACCTGGGAATAGATATTCTGGTTTCTTAGGCTTCCCAGCACAAGTAGCTGCAACTCCAGCAAAGCAGGAGGTTAGACCTCTGGAAAGTGGCTGAATCCAGGGGGCAGAGCAGCGATGGTCTGTGGGCCCCGCTTTCGTGTCACCTCACAGGATAAGACCCATTGTGTTGGAATTCCAGCCAGTCACCAGTAGCAGTGTTGTGCCTACCTGGGACAGAGCTCCTGAGAGGAGGGGCAGGCTGTCATCTTTACTGTTTGGAGAGTCCAATCTGACTGGGGCAGAAGGGGTTCCCAGAGCACAGCACAGCTGCCCTACAAAAACATGGCCAGACTGTCTTTAAGCAGATCCCAGATCCTGTTTCTCCTCACAAGGAAGAACCTCCCAACTGGGGCCTCTAGCCACTGCTGCTGGTGCTCTCCAGCTGACAGAGGTTTGAAAACTACCTGGGACACAGCTCCCATAGTGGGTGTGGGTCAGGCTGCTATCTTTGCTGTTTGACTTATCAGTTCCAGCCTTTGAGCTTAGAGAGTCCATGTTGACTAGGGGTGAAAGGAGTATCCCAGCACAGCAGGTCTCTGACCCCATACCTCACCACGGGGTGGAGCTTCCCAAGCAGGGCCCTGGCTACTCCCACTGGTGTTCTCTGGCTGACAGAGGTTTCAGGCCTTTCTGGGAAGGAGCTCCCAGAGAAATAGAGAGGCAGCCATTTTGCTGTTTCACAGGCTTTACTGCTGATACCTCCAGGTACTGGAAAATCCGAGGTGATTGATCTGGGACAGGAGTAGACCTCCAGCAAACTTCAGTAGCCCTTCAGAAGAGTGATCAGACTGGGAAAAAAAACCCATCCAAAGGTCAGCAACCTCAAAGACTGAAGGCAGATAAGCCCACCAAGGTGAAAAAGAATCAGTGCAAAACTGCTGAAAACTCAAAAAGCTAGAGTGTCCTTTTCCCAAATGACCATATTTCCTCTCCAGCAAGGGTTTGAAATGACAGAAGTAGAATTTAGAATATGGATAGGAACAAAGTTGACTGAGCTAAAAGAGTAACCAAATGCAAGGAAGCTAAAAATCATGATAAAACATTACAGGAACTGATTGATAGAACTAAAAAACAGACTACAAGAATTTTATAATGCAATAACAAGTATTAACAGCAGAAAGACCAAACAGATGAAAGAATCTCAGAGCTTGAAAACTGCCTTTCTGAATAGAGAGAGGAAAAAAAGAATGAAATGGAATGAACAAAACCTCCAAGAAACATTGGATTATGTAAAGAGACCAAATCTATGACTGATTCATGTGTATCTGAAAAACATGATGAGAATGGAACAAATTTAGAAAACACATATTTCAGAATATCATCTATAAGAACTTCTCCAACCTAGGTAGAGAAGCCAAAATTCAAATTCAGGAAATGCAGAGAACCCCAGTAAGATACTCCTCAAGAAGTTCATCCCTAAGACACACAATCATCAGATTCTGTATGGTGGAAAGGAAAGAAAAAATGTTAAAGGCAGCTAGAGGAAAACAACAGGTAACCTACAAAGGGAAACCCATCAGACTAACAGAAACCCTGTAAGCCTGAAGAGACTGGGAGCCAGAATTCTTCATAAGGAGAAATAAGATCATTTTCAGACAGACAAATGCTGACAGAATTCATACTGACCTGCCTTATAAGAGCTCTTAAGGAAGCACTAAATATGGAAAAGAAAGATCATTACCAGCTACTACAAAAACACACTGAAGTACATAGACTGACACTATAAAGCAACCACATAACCAAGTCTCCAAAATAACCAGCTAACATGATGATGAGAGGATAAAGTATACATGTATGAATACTAACCTTAAATAGAAATGGGCTAAATGCCCCACTTAAAAGACACAGAGTGGCAAGCTGGATAGAGACCCATCTCACATGCAATGACACATGCAGGCTCAAAATAAAGGGATGGAGGAAAATCTATCAAGGAATTGGAAAACAGTACAAAGTAGAGGTTGTAATCTTAGTAGTTTCTGCCAAAACAGATTTTAAGCCAATAAAGATTAAAAAATACAAAGAAGGGCATTACATAATGGTAAAAGGTTCAACTCAACAAGAAGAGCTAACTATCCTAAATATATAGGCACCCAGATTAATTAATAAAGCAAGCTCTTAGAGACCTTCAAAGAGACTCAGATTCCTGTGTTATATTAGTGGGAAACTTTTTAACACCTCTCTGACAGTATTAGATTGTTCAGACAGAAAATTTAACAAAGATATTCAGGACATGAACTCAGCACTAAATTACATGGACCTGATAGTTATCTACAGATCTCTCCATCCGCAAACAACAGAAGATACATTCTTATCACCACATGGCAGTTACTCTAAAATTGATCACACAAATAGAAGTAAAATACTCCTCAGCAGATGCAAAACGACTGAAATAGTAACAATCTCTCAAACCAAAGCACAAACAAATGAGAACTCAAGACTTAAGAAATCACTCAAAACCACACAATTACGTAGAAATTGAACAACATACTCCTGAATGACTCTTGGATAAATAATGAAATTATTAAGAACAAAGATACCATGTATCAGAATCTCAGGGACACAGCTAAGGCAATGTTAAGAGGGAAATTGATAGCACTAAATGCCCCCATCGACATTAACAACTTAACATTGCAAATAACTAGAGAATCAAGAACAAACAACTCCCAAATTGTGCTCACAAATTAGAAAATCTAGAATAAATTTGTGGACACATACCCTCTCCCCAGAAAGAATCAGGAATAAACTGAATCCCTGAATAGACCAATAATGAGTTCTGAAATTAAAGCAGTAATAAATAGCCTACCAACCAAAAAAAGGCCAGGACCAGACAGATTCAGGTGAATTCTACCAAATGAACAGAAAAGAGCTATCATTCCTGCTGAAACTATACCAAAAAAATTGAGAAGGAGGGAGTCTGCTCTAACTTATTCTATGAGGTCAAGCATCAACCTGATACCAAAACCTGGCAGAGATGCAACAACAAAAAAGAAACATTCAGGCCAATATCTTCAATGAACATTGATGCAAAAATCCTCAATAAAATACTGGCAAACTGAATCCAGCAGCACATCAAAAAGGTTATCCACCAGAATTAAGTAGGCTTAACACTTGAGATGCAAGCTTGGCTCAACATATGTAAATCAATAAATGTGATTCATCACATAAACATAAAGACAAAAACAACATGATTATCTCAATATATAAAGAAAAGGCTTTTGATAAAATTCAATATCCATTCATGACAGCAACACCATAAACTTAAGTATTAGACCCATAGCGAGTATCATGCTGAATGAGCAAAAGCTGGACATATTCCTCCTTGAGAACCAGCACAAGACAAGGATGTCCTCTCTCACCACTCTTATTCAACACAGTATTGGAAGTTCTGACTGAGGTAATCAATCAGGCAAGAGAAAGAAATAAAGGGCATTCAAATAGGGAGAAAGGAAGTCAAACTATCCCTGTTTACAGATAACATGATTCTATATCTAGAAAACCCTGTAGACTTAGCCCAAAAGCTTCTTAAACTGATAAGCAACTTAAGCACAGTCTCATAATACAAAATCAATGAGCAAAAATCACTAGGATTCCTATGCACCAACAACAGTTAAGCCCAGAGCCAAATCAGGAATGAACTCCCATTCACAACTGCCACAAAAATAATAAAATACCTAGGAATACAGCTAACCAGGGAAGTGAAATATCTCTAAAGAACTACAGACCACTGCTCAAAGAAATGAGATGGCACAAACAGAAAAACATTACAGCTCATGGATAGGAAGAATCAATATTGTGAAAATGGCCATACTGCCCATAGCAATTTATAGATTCAATGCTATGCCTATTAAGCTACCATTGACATTCTTGACAGAATTAGAGAACTATTTTAAAATTCATACAGAACCAAAAAAGAGCCCAAATAGCCAAGGCATCCTAAACAACACAAAACTGGAGGCATCATGTTACCTGACTTCAAACTATACTACAAGCCTACGTTATCCAAAACAGCATGGTACTGATAAAAGAACAGACATGTAGACCAATGGAACAAATTAGAGAACCCAGAAATAAGACCACACACCTACAACTATCTGATCTTTGACAAACCTGACAAAAACAAGCAATGGAGAAAGGACTCCCTATTTAATAAATGGTGCTCAGATAACTGGCTAGCCATATGCAGAAGACTGAAACTGAACCTGTTATTTACATCATATAAAAATATTCACTTGAGATAGATTAAAGACTTAAATGTGAAATCCAAAACTATGAAAACCCGGGAAAACAACCTAGGGCATGCCATTCAGGACATAGGCCTGGGCAAAGAATTCATGATGAAGACACCAAAAACAAACATTGAGAAATAGGACCTAATTAAAGAGCTTCTGCACAGCCACAGAAACAAACTATCAACAGAGTAAACAGACAACCAAAAGAATGGGAAAACATTTTTGCTAAATCTGCTTGTTATTTTTTTTTCTTGTAAATTTGTTTAAGTTCCTTGTAGATGCTGGATATTATAGACCTTTTGTCAGGTGCAAACAGCCCCATTAAAAGTAGGCAAAGGACATGAACAGATGCTTTTCAAAAGAAGACATGCAGGCAGCCAACAAACACATGAAAAAAAGCTCAACATCAATAATCATCAGAGAAATGCAAATCAAAACCACAATGAGATACCTCACAACAGTTGGAATGGCTATTACTAAAAAGTCAAAAAACAATAGATACTGGTGAGGTTGTGGAGAAAAAGGAATGGTTCTTCATTGCCGGTGGGAGTGTAAATAAGTTCAGCCATGGTGGAAGACAGTGTGACAATTCCTTAAAGACCTAAAGACAGAACTACCATTTGACCTAGGAATCCCATTACAGGGTATATACCCAAAGGAATATAAATTATTCTGTCATAAAGACACATACACACATATGTTCATTACAGCATTATCCACAGTAACAAAGACATGGAATCAACCTCAATCCCTACCAAAGATAGCCTGGATAAAGAAAATGTGGAACATATACACCATAGAATACTATGCAGCCATAAAAAAGATGGAAATTGTGTCCTTTGCAGGAACATGGATAGAGCTGACGGCCATTATCGTAACACAAAACAGAAAACCAAATACTGCATGTTCTCACTTATAAATGGGAACTAAATTGTTAGAACATATGGTTACATACAGGGGAACAACATACACTGGGGCATTTCAGAGGGTGGGAGGATAGAGAGGATCAGGAAAAATAACGAATAGTTACTAAGCTTAATACCTGGGGTGATTAAATAATCTGTACAACAAACACCCACAACACAAATTTACCTATGTAACAAACCTGTACTTATACTTCTGAACTTCAAATAAAAGCTAAAAAAATCCCCACAGAATCTAAGGTTTGACACTTTACTTAGTAGACCTGTCATTTTGGATAAGTGTTCACCTTCTCTGAACCTAAAAATAAAGGTAATAAAAATTCTAATAATATCCTTATAATATATGTGTACAATGCATTTAGTATAGGTCTGGACTATATTGTACTACAATTGTGAAAGGAAGTGGAGAAAACCTCTCAAACACTGCTTAATTACTAGAGATGCACAATGAAAAATTTTTAACTCACCTCCCTTTGGCCATGGTTTTGATATTTCAGGTGGTTCCTTGTCAGAAGTATAATTGTATTTTACTTGGCCTTTTGGGATTTTTGCTGTTCCTTTCCATTTGCTGAAGCACTAAATGGAATGGCTTTAATCTACATAGCAGCTAACAAAGTTGTGAAGCTCTAGAAAGAGTTGTTCTGTTTTCAGTTCAGGGCCTTGCTGGGGAGAGGGGGACATGGGATGTTAGAAATTATTTGTAGTTCTGCCTATGGCTGGTAATGAGAATATTGTACATTTTACTATTTTCTTGAATGACATAACATGGAAATAGAGAAAAATAGCTTGTATCTACTCCCCTTGATTTTATAATGCAATTTAAATAAAAGCTCACTAGAATGTCTCACCTTAAAAGATCAGGGCAGTAAGATACTGATAAAAAAGATAATAATGATACTATTAATGCTCATTGAGTGCTTCTTGTGTTGCAAGAATTTACTTAAATCCTTTATGTATATCATCCCATTTCATGCTTGCTATAACCCTGAGAGATACATCCTATCATCAATTCCATGTAGCCAAAGCATGAGAGCTCATAGCCCACTCTTGCTGCTTCTGAGGCCTTGCTTTAAGCCACTGTTAGAAACATTTCTGTTAATACATGTGGGAGATGTTCACTCGAGAGACAGTAAACCAGGGCATTACTGTCAATGCAAGTCAGGGGGATGATAAAGGCATGTGGCTATAAGGAGGACTTATTCTCAAAGGAAAGCTGTGTGTACTTATGTACTAGTTTTTACTCAATCACAAGGTAAGTAAAAGCTCCTCAGAAAAATCCAAGAATGATATATAGCATATGCCATCTTTTGATGCAAAGCAAATTCTCTACATGGCGTGGATATCTCTGCTAACAATAATGTTTGCCAATATTATTTATTGCAAGGCATTAAAATAAATTTTTTTCAATTACTTTCTAATGAAACGTACCAATTACCATTTGAATGGTGACATATGGCTGTAATCTATTCCAGTAAGGATAAATCTTGTTTATATAAGGTTTCAAGGGCCTCTTCCTGAACTGCATTAATTACAGATGTAAACAAAGATAGAGGATTATCACATTTATCGATAAATCCTCAACTTCATTGCCATATAGTTCTCTGGGTGAGACAACATTAGTCATCAGGTAATTTCCAACAGTTATGGTGTAACTCTTTTATACAAGTGATGTTTTTGCAACCCAGGTGATTTTGGAGCATGTTTATTAATGTATTTGAATCTTGGGGTGGTGGTGGGGGGCACTGTTGTTTAAAAGAATCAGGCTTCTATCAGTGCCAAGCCTATGAAGTGGCTCTACAATTTTGTTCTTTTTTTTTTTTTTATTTTGAGACAGAGTCTCAGTCTGTCACCCAGGCTGGAGTGCAGTGGTGCAAACTCGGCTCACTGCAACATCCACCTCCTGGGTTGAAGTGATTCTCCTGCCTCAGCCTCTCAAGTATCTGGGATTACAGGAATGTGCCACCACACCCGGCTAATTTTTGTATATTTGGTAGAGACGGAGTTTCACCATGTTTGCCAGGCTGCTCTACCTCTAGCAGTAACTTTTTTTCTGAATGTGGGAGAGGAGATAGGAAGAAGGTACCATTACTGTGAGAATTCCAGTTTCTGAGCAAAGGAAAATCTATCGTCTTGAGATTGCTTCCTTCCCTGTTCAATACTATCATGGGTTTCAAAATGGACTCTGAGATTTGTCATAAAGTTATTCTTCTCTGTTTCTGATTATCTTTTGCTCTTCTTTAAAAACTTCTCCAAGCTTCAGATTACCCAACTGTTATAGGAGGATGACACTAGTAATGACCTCACAAGATTGTTGGGAGGAGAAATGAGGTATTTAATGTTAGATACTTAGAACAGTGCCCAGCACACTCTGCTGTTTCAAAATGTTAGCTATCTTACTGCTTATGTAGTTTAATAATTTAATACTCATGGGATAAACAGGAAAGTTTTACCTGTTCTTATCTCCTTCAACTGCCTTCTGTACTTTATATTGAAAAGAAACTTGTATGAAAGATAAAAGGTGATTTATCAAGGGAAACCCAGTGCATTAATTACCTTCTCTATTAAGTCCTATGGTAGGTAATTTATGCATATAACCTTGTTTAGTTTATGACTTATATAATATTGCTATTCTCATTTTATTTATGAAGAAACTGAGACAGAACAAAAAGATTTAGCTTATGGAACATATAGATAAGCAGTAGAGACTCAAACCCAGATCTAACTTCAGTTTGTATTCTTTCCAGAATGCTTAAGAGTTTATTTTTTAGCCTATATGTGGGAACACTGCTATTCTGACATTATTTTTGCCACCTTCTGCTGAATTTTTGCCAATATTTTGAGTTGTTTTAAGAACCTGAGTATTCTTCAGTTCTATATGTTTTCAACCATTGACCAGAAGATAGTACTGGTCTATCTCCAATCAAGTATTGAACACTGGCTGTCCACTGACAAAGATTATTTGCTTGGCCAAATTTTACTCGAGCTTCTAAACTTTCTCCTTATGCCTCTTTTTCCCCCTCCTTATAAAATCCAGCTTTGGCAATAACTCCCACTGCTACCCTTATTATCAGTTTGAGTTCCTCATCCTCCACCCCTTAGGGGTGAGGATCTCCCTCACCCCTGATGCTTCCTCTTAGTTATTTTCCATCCATTGGGCCCCACCTTGCTTCTTGGCTGCACTTTCCCAAGTTGCTGTGTTTAGAGTTGAGCCTGGTCCCCCCCGGTGGTTGCAAAACTCCAGGGGCATTGGTCCCTGAACCTATTGCAATGGTCCTGAATAAAGATTACCTTCAATGGAGATGATCCAAGATGGCTGAATAGGAACAGCTCTGGCATACAGTTCCCAGGGAGAACTCAGAGGGTGAATGATCACTACATTTCCAAACGAATTTTTATTGCTCACAGACCAGGAGATTTCTGGGTAGAAAAGTGCCACAGGTATCCAGCATGGCTGTTTCAGCTGGTACAGTGGGTCTCCACACAAAAACTCACACAAATCTGAGCACCATTTCAACTGGTGCCTGGAATGCCTGGGAGACAGAGTTACCCATG
The DNA here is from genome assembly GCA_004027715.1 of Plecturocebus donacophilus. Classification (NCBI taxonomy): domain Eukaryota; kingdom Metazoa; phylum Chordata; class Mammalia; order Primates; family Pitheciidae; genus Plecturocebus; species Plecturocebus donacophilus. The sequence goes on from PVKP010001718.1 coordinate 124,437, forward strand.
CAACTGAAAAAAAAATGGGGGCTGAAATGGGGAGTCACGTGATCTGGCTAGGTGGGTCCCACCCCAACAAAGACCAGAAATCTGAAACGCTCTGGATTGTGAGTTTCACAGCAAGCGTAGCTGGACCCAGTACAGTCCAGCTCTGTGAAGGGAAGGTTATATGCCATTACCAAGGCAGTCCACAAGTACTGAGGCAGTACTAACTACAGAAGCAGACCACCATTACCAAGGCAGTTCTGACTATACCTCTATAAACAAAACCGCAAGGAAGTTCAGAGGGCAGCAGGGCAGAGCCCATGGCAGCTCAGCAATGCCTCTGCTGGCAGACTGTGACTAGGCTACCTTCTAGCTGGGCAGGGCAGCTCTGAAAAAAGGAAGCAGCATGTCAGGAACTTATAAATAAAGCCACACCTTCCCAGGACAGAGCACCTGGGAAAATAAAGGTGGTTATGAGTTCTGCTGCAGCAGACATAAACGCACCAGCCCAGAAGCTCTGAACAGAACAACGGAGCTCACAGATCAGCACTTAAGCTCCTATAAGGGACAAACTGTCTCCTCAAGCAGCTCCCTGACCCCCATATATCCAAAGAGACACCTCATAAAGGAGAGTTCAGGCTGACATCTGGCAGGTATCCTTCTGGGACAAAGATAGCAGAAGAAGAAACTGGCAGCAACCCTTACTGTCCTGCAGCTGCTGCAGGTGATCCCTAGGCAAGCAGGGTCTGGAGTGGACCTCCAGCAGAGGGGTCTGTTAGAAGAAAAAATTAAAAAATAACAGAAAGAAATAACTTCATCATCAACAGAAAGGATGTCCACTCAGAGACCTCATCCAAAAGTCACCAACTACAAAGACCACAGGTAGATAAATCCACAAAGATGGGAAGAAACCAGCGCAAAAAGGATGAAAACACCCAAAACCAGAACCTCTCTCCTCCTCCAAGGGATCACAACTCCTCACCAGCAAGGGAACAAGGCTGGATAGAGAATGAGTCTGATGAATAGACAAAAACAGGCTTCAGAAAGTGAGTAATGACAAACTTCTCTGAGCTAAAAGAACATGTTTTAACCCAATGCAAAGAAACTAAAAACCTTAAAAAAAGGTTTGATGAAATGCTAACGAGAATAAACAGCTTAGAGAAGAATATAAATGAATTGATGGAGCTGAAAAACACAACACAAGAACTTTGCGAAGCATACACAAGTTTCAATGGCTGAATTGACCAAGCAGAAGAAAGGATATCAAAGATTGAAGATCTACTCAATGAAATAAAACAAGAAGGCAAGATTAGAGAAAAAAGAGTAAAAGGAAATGAACAAAGGCTCCAAGAAATGTGGGATTATGTGAAAAAACCTAATCTATGTTTGATAGGTGTACCTGAATGTGATGGAGAGAATGAATCCAAGCTGGAAAACACTCTTCAAGATATTGTCCAGGAGAACTTCCCCAACCTAGCAAGGCAGGCCAATATTCAAGTCCAGGAAATACAGAGAACATCACAAAGGTATTCCTCAAAAACAGCAACCCCAAGACACAAAATCGTCAGATTCACCAGGGTTGAAATGAAGGAAAATATGCTAAGGGCAGGCACAGAGAAAAGTCGGGTTACCCAAAAAGGGAAGCCCATCAGACTCACAGTGGATCTCTCAGCAGAAACCCTGCAAGCAAGAAGAGAGTCAGGGCCAATATTCAACATCCTTAAAGAAAAGAACTTTCAACCTATAATTTCATATCCAGCGAAACTAAGCTTCATAAGTGAAGGAGAAATAAAATCCTTTACGAACAAGCAATTGCTCAGAGATTTCATCACCACCAGGCCTGCCTTACAACAACTCCTGAAAGAAGCACTAAACAGAAAGGAACAACCAGTACCAGCCACTCCAAAAACATACCAAATGGTAAAGAGCATTAACACAATTAAGGAACTGCATCAGCTAACAAGCAAAACAACCAGCTAGCATCAAAATGACAGGATCAAGTTCACACATAACAATATTAACCTTAAAGGTAAATGGACTAAATGCCTGAATCAAAAGACACAGACTGGCAAATTGGATAAATAGTCAAAACCCATCAGTGTGCTGTATCAAGGAAACCCATCTCACATACAAGGATACACATAGGCTCAAAATAAAGGGATGGAGGAAGATCTAACAAGCAAATGGAGAGCCAAAAAAAGCAGGAGTTGCAATCCTAGTATCTGATAAAATAGACTTGAAACCAACAAAGATCAAAAGAGACAAAGAAGGGCATAATAGTAAAAGGATCAATGCAACAGGAAGAGCTAAGGATCCTAAATACATACTCACCCAATAAAGGAGCACCCAGATACATAAAGCAAGTTCTTGGCAACCTACAAAGAGACTTAGACTCCCACACAGTAATAGTGGGAGACTTTAACATTCCACCGTCAATATTAGACAGATCAATGAGACAGAAAATTAACAAGAATATCCAGGACTTGAACTAAGATCTGAGCCAAGCAAACCTAATAGACATCTACAGAACTCTTCATCCCAAATCCACAGAATATACATTCTTCTCAGCACCACATCACACCTACACTAAAACTGACCACAGAATTGGAAGTAAATCACTCCTCAGCAAATGCAAAACAATGGAAATCATAAAAAACAGTCTTTCAGACCCCAGTGCAATCAAAATAGAACTCAGGATTAAGAAACTAACTCAGAACTGCACAACTTTATGGAAAATGAACAACTGACTCCTGAATGTCAACTGGATAAACATTGAAATGAAGGCAGAAATAAAGATGTTCTTCAAAGCCAACGAGAATGAAGACACAACATACCAGAATCTCTGGGACACATTTAAAGCAGTGTCCAGAGGAAAATTTATAGCAATAAATGCCTACATGAAAGCAAGGAAAGATCTAAAATCGACACCCTTTCATAAAAATAGCTAGAGGAGCAAGATCAAAAATCTCAAAAGCTAGCAGAAGACAAGAAATAACTAAAATCAGAGCAGAACTGAAGGAGATAGAGACACACACAAAAAAAACTTTCAAAATACCAATAAATCCAGGAGCTAGTTTTTTGAAAAGATCAACAAAATAGACCACTAGCCAGATTAATAAAAAAGAAAACAGAAGAATCAAATAGATGCAATAACAAATGATAAAGGGGATATCACCACAGATTCCACAGAAAAACTACCATCAGAGATTACTACAAACAACTCTATGCACATAAACCAGTAAACCTGGAAGAAATGGATAAATTCCTGGACACTTACACCCTCCCAAGCCTAAACCAGGAATAAGTTGAAACACTGAAGAGACCAATAACATGGGCTGAAGTTGAGGCAGCAATTAAGAGCCTACTACCCAAAAAAAGCCCAGGTCCAGATGGTTTCACAGCCAAATTCTACCAGACATACAAAGAGGAGCTGGTACCACTCCTTCTGAAACTATTCCGAACAATCCAAAAAGAAGGAATCCTTCCCTAAACATTTTATGAGACCAATATTATTCTGATATCGAAACCCAGCAGAGACTCAACAAGAATAGAAAACTTCAGGCCAATATCCATGATGAACATAGATGCAAAAATCTTCAATAAAATACTGGCAAACTGATTGCAACAGCATATCAAAAAGCTTATCCATCACAATCAAGTAGGCTTCATCCCAGGAAAGCAAGGCTGGTTTCACATACGGAAGTCTATAAACATAATCCACCACATAAACAGAACCAAAGACAAAAACCACATGATTATGTCAATAGATGCAAAGAAGGCCTTTTACAAAATTCAACAGCCGTTTATGCTAAAACCTATCAATAAACTAGGTATTGAAGGAACACATCTCAAAATAATAAAAGCTATTTACAACAAACCCATAGCCAATATCATACTGAATGGGCAAAAACTGGAAGCATTCCCTTGGAAATCTGGCACTAGACAAGGATGCCCTCTCTTACCACTCCTATTCAATATAGTATTGGAGGTTCTGGCTAAAGCAATCAGGCAAGAAAAAGAAATAAAATGTATTTATTTAGGAAAGGAGGAAGTCAAATTGTCTCTATTTGCAGATGACATGATTGTATATTTAGAAGACCCCATTGTCTCAGCCCCAAATCTCCTGAAACTGATAAGCAACTTCAGCAAAATCTCAGGATACAAAATCAATGTGCAGAAATCACAAGCATTCCTATACACCAATAACAGACTTAAAGACAGCCAAATCAAGAACCAACTGCCATTTACAATTGCTACAAAGAGAATAAAATACCTAGGAATACAGCTAACAAAGGATGTGAGGGACCTCTTCAAGGAGAACTACAAACCACTGCTCAAGGAAGTAAGAGAGAACACAAATAGATGGAAAAACATTCCATGCTCATGGTTAGGAAGAATCAAGATCGTTAAAATGGCCATACTGCCCAAAGTAATTTATAGATTCAACGCTCTCCCCATCAAGCTACCTATGACCCTCCTCAGAGAACTGGAAAAAACTACCTTAAACTTCATATGGAACCAAAAGAGAGCCCGCATAGCCACATCATCAATTCTAAGCAAAAAGAAGAAAGCTGGAGGCATCACGCTACCTGACTTCAAGCTATGCTACAAGGCTACAGTAATCAAAACAGCATGGTACTGGTACCAAAACAGAGATAGAGACCAATGAAACAGAACAGAGGCCTCAGAGGCAACGCTACACATCTACAACCATCTGATCTTTGACAAACCTCACAAAAACAAGCAATGGGGAAAGGATTTCCTGTTTAATAAATGGTGTTGTGAAAACTGGCTAGCCATGTGCAGAAAGCAGAAACTGGACCTCTTCATGACGCCTTACACTAAAATTAAGTGCAGATGGAATAAAGACTTAAAGATAAGAACTAACACCATAAAAACCCGAGAAGAAAACCTTTGCAAAACCATTTAGGACATAGGCATAGGCAAGGACTTCATGACTAAAACACCAAAGGCATTGGCAACAAAAGCCAAAATACACAAATGGCATCTAATTAAACTCCAGAGTTTCTGACGGCAAAAGGAACAATCATTAGAGCAAACTGGCAACCAGCAGAATGGGAAAAAATTTTTGCAATCTACCCATCTGACACAGCGCTAATATCCAGATTCTACAAGGAACTAAAATAGATTTACAAGAAAAAAAAAAACATTGAAAAAGGGGTGAAGGATATGTCTTCTTTTGAAAAGAAGCCATTTATGAGGCTAACAAACTTAAGAAAAAATGCTCATCATCACTGGTCATTAGAGAAAGGCAAATCAAAACCACATTGAAATACCATCTCATGCCAGTTAGAATGGTGATCATTAAAAAATTGGGAGACAACAGATGCTGGAGAGGATATGGAGAAATAGGAACACTTTTACACTGTTGGTGGGAGTGTAAATTAGTTTAATCACTGTGGAAGACAGTGTGGCGATTCCTCAAGGACCTAGAAATAGAAATTCCATTTGACCCAGCAATCCCATTACTGGGTATATATTAAAAGGATTATAAATGATTCTATTATAAAGACATATGCATATGTATGTTCATTGTGGTAATGTTTAAAATAGCAAAGACCTGGAACCAACCCAAATGCCCATTGATGATAGACTGGACAGGGAAAATGTGGCACATATACACCATTGTATACTGTGTAGCCATAAAAAACGATGAATTCTTGTCCTTTGTAGGGACATGGATGAACCTGGAAACCATCATTCTCAGCAAACTGACACATGACCAGAAAATCAAACACCGCATGTTCTCACTCATAGGCGGGTGTTGAACAATGAGAACATATGGACTCAGGGAGGGGAGCATCACATACTGGGGTCTGTTGAGGGGGAATAGGGGAGGGACAGCGGGGAGTAGGGAGTTGGGTAGGGATAACATGGGGAGAAATGCCAGATATAGGTGACGGGGGGGATGGAGGCAGCAAACCACATTGTCACGTATGTACCGATGCAACAATCCTGCATGTTTTTCACATGTACCCCAGAACCTAAAGTGCAATTAAAAAAAAGATTATCTTCATTTTGAACACTTCTATAAATATTTTTTGAACACTATTCTATAGATATTTATTGAGGCTTGGCTATGTGTTGCCATAGTACTAAATATAGAGAATATAATGATGTACTGTTTAACAGATTCTATTACTATCCCTGTTTTATATCAAGAAATCTGAAGCACAGAGTGTTTAAGTAACTTGCCCACAATCATACAGTTATGTAGCTGCAAAACTTGGTTTTGAACTCTACCATTCTGGCCCTAACATCAGCACTGATTACACTTCCTCTCCTGCTGAAGACAAACCTGTAAACCTGTCAATTGAAATATATCAAAAAGCAATTATTGTAAGAGAATTAGAATGAGATAGAGAATCTGAGCTGGGCCTTGAGGGGAGGGCACTAACCCACACTTGAGGAGGGAGCCTTAAGTAGAAAGAAACAGGATATAGAAAAGAGGACTTCTTCAGGCAGAAGGAGCATAAGGAGTTTGTTAATCACAGGGAGCAGAAGAGGGGTGAAGATGAGCTAAAGAGGGGTGAATAGGCTATTAAGACCTTGTTGGCTGAAGAAAGGAGTATGGGATCTTTCCTTTAAAGGCAATTAAACAGTGAATTACATGGTAGGCATGGTAAGACTGTTTAGAGAGACCATCTGGCTGCAGGACAGAAAATATTGCAGAGCGTGGCACACAAGTTAGAAAGTAGTTACGCAGGGTAGAGGTTAATGAACAGAGAGATGACAAGCAGATTCATGTCTTATTAAGTCTGACAACACAGGACAAGGAGCAGGGAAGGCGCTAAGGGGTTAGGTTTCGGATACTTCCAGGTGCCTGTGCTATTTTCAGGAGAGACAAATGTTCCTGGGGGCAGTTTTATTAGGGTCTAAGGCTAACCCATCTCATAATTATTATAATAGGCAAGGCTTTGAAAATAAAACAAGGATGCAAATAGCTGTAAAATATTTCAGGAATTTCAGAATGTTTCAGAAGACCATCTTAAAGATGGATTACATGAAGATAATAACTTAGAAAACAAGATCAAACAGTGACATAAATACAATTGAGAAGTGTAAAATGCCTGGGAGATGACTAGAATTTCAGAAAGGAAATCTTAATATCCTATACTAGAAAGTGACAGAAAATACAGCCGACAGAAAGCATAAGAGTAATAATCAACCAAGAACAAATACGGATGTACAAATAAATAACCATAAAGATAATTAAGAGATGTTGATTGGAAAGCAGAAAGTTCTTTTTTCTTCAAAGATGGGAAGATCATTTATTACATTGTGTGCAGACACGTTAGTCAATTTGTCAGGCCTGCCAATGCTCTTTCTGAGAAATTCTGTTCCTACAACTCCTGCTGAGCAGGCAGTGGGCAGACTCCCTGGACTGAGATAGTGAGAAATGGGCTGGTAGGGTATTTTGCCTGGGGCAAGAGTGTGGAACTGGCCAGTCTCTGTTGGCCACTCTGGCTAGGGCTGGGGTGGCCATTTTGTTTCACCACCAACAAAAGCATCTTAAGTTATATTTTACTGCCATAAGTACAAAAAACACATTCTCAGCAAAGTAAGAGATCTCAAGCTGGAGGATATTTAAGAAGAGAAATTTCTCAAGTCTCTCGAGATTAGCATGGATTGACAGCTATGGGATCCTGTCTTTTCGGTGTGTGGTCTTGCTAGTTTGCAGTAAGACCTAACTGGAGTCCTACAGATACCTATACCCCTTAAACACATCATTCTGAAACTAGCACAATTAACTTACATACTTGTAAACAACAACCACAGTATGTCTTTAGAAAGCCAAATCAGAAGAATAATATCTAGTTATATTTTCTTATGCCACAGTTACATCTTGCTGCATTGTCCAGAAGTTACATAACAGTGACTAGGTGTCCTATGTGAACATCACATTAAACCAGCAATGCCCAGTGCCTACCCTGGTGTAGTGCATTATCTTCCATGACAGATGACCAAAATGTGCATGCAGCAGGCCTGGCCAGGGATTTCTACAGTCATCGTGCTCCCTTGCCTCCCAGATTCAAATCACCATGATTTGAGTTTATCTCCTCAAACTCTTGCAAATCTGTCACTGTGTTTTTACACCCACTGCTATCACCTTGATCCAATTACTATTGCCATCTCTCCTCTGGAACATGATAATAGTTTCCTAACTCTATTTTGACCACGTTCTCTTCCCATCCACTCTCTACATTGCAAGAAGAGTGATCTCTTATGCATTTGCTCGTATTATGCATGCATGCGTACACATACACACACACTTGGCTTAAAACACTTTCATGGATTGTCACTGCTCACCTGCTAAAAAGTGGAAAATCTTAACATGGCCCACAAGCCCTACGTTGTATGGATTTTCCCTGCCTCTGATCTCTGATCTTGATCCTGCCTTCCTTTCAGCCCTCACACATGCCACTCCCGTGCTAGCCCTTTTGCTCATCCTCAAGAGCCCAAGTCAAGCATCACTCCCTCAGGGGAGGCTTTCCTCATCATTGGAACTAGCTCAGATTCCTCCTATTACCTGCTCTTGTAGCGTACTGAATCTTCCCTTCATAACATTGTTAACTGCTGTGATTTTGCATATATTTGTGGAATTATTTGATTCATTTATTTTCCTCACTAGAATATTAACTGCACAAAGAGAGGAAGGTTTTTTCCTCTTGTTTCATTCACTGCTAATCCCATTGGTAGGATGATGCTGGCAATGTTTAGGTCCATAATAAATAGGTGTTGAATGAGTAAGCGAAAGAATCTTTACTGTTGAAACCCTGGCACCTAGCTCAAAGATTGGAGCCTGCAGCCACTGAGTGAATTTGTGACAGAAGAAAGATGTTCAGGAGCAGGACTGAGGTGACACTTCAATGGGATGTGGGTGAGTGACTCTCCCTCATTTTACCTTTCAATCTCAGATAACCTGGTGCTCCTTCCCTTTCATATCTTGTAGTAATCCCAGCAGATACGTCCTTTAAAATATAATTTCATCCAGTTCTAACCTTTCCATTAAATTTGGAAGAGCTGGCATTACAGAAGCTTTTAACCCTCTCAAGGCAAAGAATTACTCAGAACCTCACTTCAGTAGTTATATTCATTTACTTTAATGTCTAATTTACTAGCAGGCAAAGATTATGCAAAAAGCTTCTACCCTGAATGAGGGCATATTTGTGGTTCAGAAAGTGACTGCACCTTTTGTAGGCAAGATGGAGGAAAGATGGCGCTGGGTCCCCTAAAAAAGATGACAGGATGTGTTTGTCTTGTGTGGGCCCAGAGAGTAGTCAGAGATTCAAAAGTTAGAAGGGAGAGATTTCAGCTTGTTATAATGCAAAACATCCTTTAAGTGGAATGGTTGACCTATAGCTGAGGCTGTTTATAAAGTCCAAATGGCTGGCTGCCAGGGAATTTATAAGAATAATTCTGGAACTGGAAGAAGCGTTGGATAAGATAAACCCCAAGCTTCCTTCTCTGAGACTCTATATTTGGTGCAAAGTACACGTTGTATTTTAGGCTTGGGGAGAGATACTAAAACACAGTATGACAAGGGGAGCTTGAACAGCCATGGAAGAATTTATCGTGGTGAATTCTGAACCAGTTGCCCAGGATACACAGTAAACCCAAGCCAAGAGTAGTGGCTGTGCAGACTTGACAACTCTGTCATCAGGGCTTTGATTATAGTTGTGACAATATAAAAATCATTAATGTTTGAGTGTTCACAGCTTTCTCTCCTCATATGTCTGCTAAAAAAATAAACTTGGCCTTGCCTGCTCAGATTATCTTCTCTGTTCTGTTCCCTTTATCCACAGAATTTGTCTTTGCTACTCTGTTTATTTGGTGTGTTTTTCTCTTCAGAGCTTTCAGTACTGAAGGACACAATTTGAGAGGAGAGGCTAATTTGATCTACTTCATAAAAAAGAGACGAGGAGGCAGAAGGAGAATCGACTACCCTGTGGGCTTCAGAATTAGCAGAATGTCATTCCTTCCTAAATTACTTCGCCAGTGAAAAACGATTTCACTCTAGGAATAAACAATAGGGCACTCAAGGCTTATAGATATCACGCAGTCATTCAAGAAATAATAATTATTTCTATGCTTGATCATGCCTGTTTTTCAGGTGCTAAGTACTTTTGTAATCAATTGCTTTGTTCCTTTGGGAGTCTACTTGGGAGACACTGGAATCAAAAGAGAAAGTGAATAAAGACATGATAGTCTTCCTTTTCTTTGCTAATGACCTCGCTTCCTATTTCACTAAGAAAAAGACAACCATCAGAAGAGGACTCCCATAGATTCCCAGCACCCACTCACTCTTCATCTGTCCTCAGCTTGTGCCCTCCTGCCCTGTTGCTCTGCATAGACTCTTCCTGCTGCCAGGGTTCAGCCCTTGCTTAAACGCTGGGTCTTCTCTCCCCAACTTGGGTTTTCCATCTTGCGAGTCTCTCCTCTCTTCTGTATCATCAGCTCTCCTTTCTCTCTTGCATCACTCTAATCAGCAGTACAGCTATGCTCCATTAGATCCATTGATCCCAAATACCCCTTCAACTACTGCCTCATTTCTCTCCCTTTGATATCAAAACTATTTAAAATATTTATTTTTTCCCTCTCCATTTCCATGATGGGAAAAATTGAATGGTCCAGTGCCAGTTTCATTAGTCAATCTCCCAGCAGCATCTGACAGCATTTATTGTTCATTCCTTCTTGAAACTATCAACACTGGGCTTCTGGAATGTCTCTTTCAGTTCTCCTCTTATCTCACTGGCAGTTCTTTATTAGACTTATATACTGATTCCTCCTCATCTTCCTGACCTTAATTAACACTCACTTCCTAGGTGATCTTAACCAGTATCCTGCCCTGGTTACCATCTCTACACAGATTACTCCTATACTGACATCTTCTGCTCTGAACTCCAGACTCGTATATCCAACCGTCTATTTCTTTTTTCCATCTGTATATCCAACTTAAAACATCTCAAACTTAACACATATACACTAAACTGATTTCTGCCCCTCCCCAACTCTCCAGGCCTAGGCCCTGCCTGCTGCCTTCCCCATTTCTGCTATATACAGCCTCATTTTCCAGTTGCTCAGGCTACAATCATTGAGGCTATCACTGATTCTTTTCTCTCACATCCACATACTAATATGTCAGGGAATCCCGTTATCTCTGCATTCAATATATATTCACAATCTAAGTACTTTTCAAAATGTCTACTGCTACCGTCCTAGTCCACGCCACCATATCTTCTCTGGGTTTTGCAAAAGCCTCTTTAACTGGTGTCAGCTTTCCTCCCTGCTCCCATAGTCATTTTTCCCCACAGAAGTCAGAATTTAATAAATGTGGCACATCTGGACCAATGTAGTAATCCTTACAAAGCAAACTTTATGAGAAATAGGTAACTTTGAGTGCATTAGAAAATAAGGCTTTCTTTGGGAGATTGCCTTTTGTTTCAGAATACAGGCCCTCTGCTGGGCACCCATTGATTCTTCATGACCGTGATTTCAGGCCTTTGCTCAAAACCCATGGGTAGTAGCTACCTCAGACAGGGCAAGAGGTCCAGTCTTTACATCATCCAGAACACTTGACAGCATCTGGCTCCTTGCTGCTTCTCCACCCTCGTGCCTGAATATTCTCCCCCTTGTTTATGCTGTTCTAGCTATATCAGTTACTGTGTTCTTCCTTGAACATGCAAAGCATGATCCATCCTCAGGGCCTTTGCACAAACACATTTGTCCAAATATATACTTGGCTCACTCCCTTCAGGTGTTTGCTCAAATAGCAGCTGATTCGAAAAGTTTTCCCTAAACACGCATTTGTAACAGAATCCTCCCCAGATGCTCACCTTCCTGCCACTCCTACTTTTTTCTCCCTAATGTTGATTCCTGCCTGACCTTTATTTATTAGTTATATGGTCTGTTGCATCTCCTTTCCCCATAATCGGTGCTGAAGATACATTTGTTGACTGGAGGCTCAGTGACTATTCATTGAAACACTTAGATAAAAAGTAAGGGACACAAGGCATTGAAACACTATTCATTGAAACACTTAGATAAAAAGTAAGGGACTTTAGGCTCCTTGTGGCATCTGAAAGTTCTGCCAGTCCTCATTCTCTCCTGAACAGAAGGCAGGGGGTGGAGCTTCTGAGACTACCAGGGTAGGAGCCATGCACTTGGAAGGAGCAGTAAGACATCTGAGGTGGGCTTCTGTTGGAGAATGTTTCTCTAGGTCGGACTTTGGTAAAAGGAGATCCAGGAGAACTGTCTAATCCTTGTGACCAAGGGGGTGATCCAGCTCTGTTTATTAAAGTCTACATTGGGGGTTGGAAACAAAAACTGACAGCTAGCAAAAGAGTTCCTTTGACTGCTGTCATCCTCTGTGCTCAGGGCCTAGGCAACAGGGTCACTTTGTTGGTTCCCTCTACTCATCACCTCTCTTACGGACCTTCACTAGTGCATGCTCTGGGAACTTTTCTTTCATCATATGACTGCCATTTAAATTTCTGGGTCTTGGCTGTCTCCTAAATTTCTATTGTATAGTGTAACAACATCCACCGTGGACTGTACATTTAGGTATGCACTTTACAGTGCTATATGTTCACTTGAAAAGTAATTATTAATATGCTAGATTCAGCAGTTAGCCATACTAAACTGAATCTTGTCCTCATCCAGGTTACAGTTGCTAATGGTTAATTATATGTGTGAAGTTGGCTAGGTCATGGTGTCCAGATATTTGGTCAAACATTATTCTAGATGTTTCTGTGCATATAAAATATGAGATTAGCATTTATATCAGTGGACTTTAAGTAAAGCAGACAAGCTCCATAATGTGGGTGGACCTCATCCAATCAATTGGAAGTCTGAATTCTCAAGACTGACCTCCCTGGAAGAGCAAAAATTGTGTCCAAAGGCAGTCTTTTGGTAAAAAAAGTGCAACCTTTTCCCAGGTCTCCACTTGCTGGCCTACCCTGAAAATTTTGGGTGTGCCAATCCTCTACAACTGTGTGACCCAATTCTTTAAAATATTTTTCTATTTTCCCCACCTTCTTCTTCTATGTGTGGGTATGTGCATATTTGTATACATAAACATAAGAGAAAGTTTTTCTAATGAAGTAGCCCTTGGGCTGTGACATCAGGGTGAGGAGGAGTTAGACAGTAAAGAAAGGGCACAAAAGAGTGTTATAGGCAGAGCCACGAGCTTGTGAAAAGACCTGTGGCCTTCTTTCTTTTCATCTTTATATACATATGTGTAGTATATATGTATGTATGTGTATGTATGTATATATATGTACATATGTATGTATATGTATAGATGTGTGTACAGGTATGTATGTACATGTATGTATATGTATATATGTATATGATTATGTTTATATGTATATATGCACATGCATGTATGTATACATATAGCTATATGTCTATATGTATATGTGTACATGTGTATATATGTATGTATGCATGTATATGCATATATGCATATGTACATATGTAGATGTATTATGCATGTATATGTATATATGCATATGTATACACGTGTATGTACATATGTATGTATATATAGGTATATATGTGTATGTATATGTGTATATGTATGTATGTATATATGTGTGTATGCATATGTATGTATATATGTGTGTGTGTGTATTTTTTTGAGGTGGAGTTTCACCATGTTGGCCAGGCTGGTCTCAAACTCCTGACCTCAGGTGATCCTCTCGCCTCAGCCTCCCAAAGTGCTGGGATTACAGGTGAGAGCCACCTCGCCTGGCTATATATATATATATTTTTTGAGACAGAGTCTCACTCTGTCACCCAGGCTGAAGGCCGTGGAGCTATCATTGCGGCCTCAGACTCCTGAGCTCATGTAATCCTTTCTGCATCAGCATCCTGAGTAGCTGAGACTAAAGACATATGTCACCACACCTGGCTAATTTATTCCTCTCAGATTTTTGTAGAAATAGGGTATCACTTTATTACCAGGTTGCTCTTGAACTCATGGCTTCAAGTGATTCTCCTGCCTCGACCTCCCAAAGTGCTGGGATTATAGGTATGAGGCACCATGCCCATTGGAGATAGATACTATTGTTATCCCTATTTTAAAAAATTAATTTTTTTTTTTATGAGACTGGGTCTTGCTATGTTGATCAGGCTGGTCTCGAACTTCTGGGCTCCAGTGATCCACCCACCTCAGCCTTCCAAATTGCTGGAATTACAGGTGTGAGTGACTAAGCCTGGCCTATTATCCCTATATTTAAGATAAAAAGAAAAACCCAAATCACATTGAGAAGAAACACCTTTTTCTTTTTTTTTTTTTTTTTTTTTTTT